>CM073471.1:26847500-26892500 GCA_037074535.1 Gleditsia sinensis
TGAGGTTATCATTAGATTAAATACACTTAACTTTAGAGTATATTCGGCAAGTCAAATAAGTTAACTTATAGCTTATTTAACTAGTTTATAAATTTATTTGATTAAATTAAAAGTGTTTGGTAAATAAGTTTATTTTAGTAGCTTATAGCTTTTTATTATACGCTACTTCAAGTAGTGTATAGCTTTTAACTGATAGTTTTTATAATTTTATTCCTTTTTTATTTTTATTATTTTATTCAAATTCCAACACTATCATATTTATAAGATGACATTATTTTTACTATATTCGAACAACATTCAAATTACATACCCCATGATGAATTTTTAAATTTTGTTGATAGTGACACAAAGAATAAAAATTTAGAGGCGTCTATTGAAATGAAAGATATTCGCAATAATATTGTTAATTTATTATAGAACTTTAGATGATATATTTATTTTATATTTTTTAGAATTATATAATAAAATGTAATTACTAACAAAAAATAATAAATTTTATATAAATATATCATTTTATGTCATTTTACATTTATTAGCTAATTTAATAACTAACTTTAACAAACACTTCTAATTTAATAAATTAACTTAACAGTTTTTAGTTTTCAGCTAAAAATTAGCTTTTCAGTTTTCAGCTAATTTATCAGTTATTTTTGCCAAACATAGCCTTAATCTCTAATTTTTTTAATAAAAAAATAAATTAGTCTTTTATAAATATTAAATTTATTGTATATTAATCTCTAACAAAATTAATATATAAAAAAATTAATATTTTTTAATATTAATAAAATAATTAATATACAACAAATTGTTAATTTTAAAGACTAATTTTTTATTAAAAAAATTTAAAAATGAAAGTTAAAAAAGTTTACAAAGAGATTATATATCTAATGATGTCAATGTTTACTTTTTCGGGATAACAACATAAATTTTTTATTTGCCATTTATTCTCTTGATTTTTTTTCTCTACTGTACTTTTTTTCCATAATTTTCCTTGCTACATTGGTGAATAAATGGATATGACTTTGGTAGTGTGCAAGAAAAGTTATTAAAAAAATTAAAATCCATAACCGAGTTTTATTGTAAAAAATATTCTCATTTATATCAGTTGAATTTTGGACTGACAAATAAAAAAATTTCACTTGATAAATTTGAAATAAATTGGTGGACCAGTTTAAATTTAATAAATTCAATCAAATTTTTGACCAACTTTTTTTTTTAATAATTAAATATTTTGGTTAAAAGTTAAAACTCCCTATACATTTCATATTATTAAATTTTAACTAGAATTTGGATTCTTTTTCTTTTTTTACCATCATAAAATTATTATTTTTCAAATTTAAATGGGTTAAAGTTGGTTGGAAATCGTTTAATTCAGTTTTTTTATTTAATGATATAATTAAAAGATGAAAAGACGAAAAACCTCGGGTAGATATTATGCAGGGCCGTTCCATTTGCAAAAGTTACTTGTGCTTGGGTATGGTTGTGTTTTTATGATGATCCATTTGCTGAGAAGGAAAAACCATTATTTTTTAATCAACTTACGGTTTAGATTTTGTAGTGTATACAACTAAATAACAATTTATGATTACAAAGGGCACTTCTTTGGATTTTTTCATCAATTATTTATATTTTATTTCTAAAATAGTCTTTAAATCCAGCTATGTAAAAAATATTTAAACAACAGCATTTATAACAATCAAATCCTGCTATGTAATATTTAAAAATATTACAAGAATCAAATGATGTATTAATGTACCAAATACCTCTTAATAACAATTATAGTCCAAGTCATGAAATTGAAATGATATATTTGTTTTTCCTTTTCAAATCACACGACAAATTTTAACTATAATTTATACACCAATCATCATCCCCTAATCACTTCAACCAAATTATATAATTCTTGATATGACTTTTAGAGTGTTAATGTGATCTAATTAGATACAACTCAGGTGTCGTGCATCAACTTCTAAGGTTCTTTAGTATTGGTTTGTGATACTTTAACGAACATACTCTTAAATTATTGAATATAATTCATGAATCACAAGTTATATATTTTCCCATGAAAACTATATGGTTTAGAGGCCTTAGATATTAATATTTATGTTTATGGCTAGCTCATATTCCATGTCTAAAGGGAAGCGTGATAAGTCAAATTATAACACTATACTATTAATTAAAGGCAAACAAAATGATAAGATAGTCCTCTATCTATCTTTGGTAAAAAAAAAAAATTTTGACCTAATACTAGAATGTCGCCAAACCTCTTCCTATTCATGCCGAAAATCTTTAGGGTTGCTACTCAACGGTAGTGGCCCCCATCCCCTCCTTCCTATATTTTCTTCCTCTTCTCTTTTAGTTTAGTTTTTTTTTCTTTATGGAAATTTTACTACTCCAAATCTTCTCTCATTCTTTTATGAAAGATCTCTCCTCTTCTTTCAAGAGTTTGAGTGTTGGATGAAGTGTTTGAAGATTTAATTTTATCCTTTTCAAATCTACAATTATGGACCTGATAGCCTAGTAGAAAACATCTTTCAAAAAGACCATATCCTCCCTCATAAAGAATAAGAAGTATTTTGTACTGATTATCAATCATTGTGGTTTTTTGGTGGTCTAAAAATTGCTGTATTGTGCTATCTCTGATCACTTTTATGGTGATTCGGCTATTGTTGGCATTTTATCTTGTAAATATGGTGTTGTCTTTTGTAGTTGTGCTAATAATATTTATCAAGTCTATTTGTTGCTAGATACCTCCAATCCTCCTACACTCTTCTACGGTGGAATAGTAGAAAGATTTTGTGACTACAATCAGAAATATGAATGGTGATAAAATTCGTTGAAACTTGTTGTCCAACATTATTCAAAATGATGTAGTTTTTTATAATTACTTTTTTATTGTTCGGCTATATATATTTGATTTTTGTGTATTTAGTTTAAATTGAATATTATTTGGAGTGGTTAAAATAAACCATCTATCTCTATATTTTGTGAGATTCACATCCCATTTTTTATTTTTATGAATGAAATCAAGTTATCTTTGGCAAAAAAATAAAATAAAATAAAATAAAATGATAATATATATTTATTGGATTAAGTAATCTCTGAATCAACCTGTGCGCTCTAACCAGCCTCTTAAGAGACCAGGAAACTCTTATCATTAATCACACAAACAACATGTAAGAATGCCTATAAATGATGAAGTAGTGATCATAATTCAATCTTTTTTTTTTTCGAAATCTTTACAATTACGACCAACATGAACAATTCAACATCAATTAGAATCATGTAAAGTGTTTTATTTTTTTGAATAACTGTGTTATAAAGTTAATTTCATATATGTTTTCCACATAAAATAAATAATCTGTGTACTCTATGCGATAATGATTCTATTAATCAAAATAATAATAAAAAAGGCAATAACCCATACGTTAGAATATAGATGACTTTTAAAATTTTGCGTAAACATAAATAAAATGGTTTTCATATTAATATAATTAAAATCTCTTATTCAGTTTTATTATAAATAAAAAAAAGCCCAGAAATTTTATCTTAATTAACTTTATAGCTAGGGGAAGTGTTTGATGATAGTTAGCTCTTATTGTGTAATTCATATCAATTAATAACATAGCAAAGTGAAAAAAATTCTAGATGAGATCCATATTAAAAAATTAATTAAGAAGCACAATTTTAAGTAATTAATTAATTACAAAATTGAAGAAGATATCAAAAATTCGTTTCTTTTTCTTAAATTAAAATGCAAGCTTCTATTGAGTTATTAAACAGTAAGAGTCAAAGACTAACCAAAATATCCTTACTTATCACTTAAACCACAATCTTATAGGTATCCTCAAAATCTTTATCTTCGCTCTTTCTCACTTTGTCTGTATTCGTCCATATTCACACGTGATAAGTGACTTGTTCAAATTTAAGAAACTTTGTATATTGGTTTATTGCGGTTGAACATTAAAATTATGAATTGGTTATAATAAAATTTAATCTCAAATGAGATCCCTAAGACGAGAGATTTATAAGAATTGTAAATAAGTTGTCTTATTCCATAATCCAAAAGCTAAAATGGATTTAAAACACTATTTATGAATTTGGGTAGATATATATGTTTATGTAATTAAAAGTTTTTTTATATAAAATTATCATTTGAAGTTAAATATTTTTATATATAAAGATTATAATATCTATAATGGTGATGGTAATCCCAATAGCGTTGGTAAAAGTAATGGCTCTAAAGATAAGGGCTTACTTAACACGAATATTCTAACACTCTCACATTCTTTAAATATAAAGCTAATCTCATTTGAAATATTAAAAATATCTTTTTTCACAAGTATTTTTTTTTATAAATTTAAATCTTTGACATTACAGATATTTTTTAATTGTTGAGTTCAAATTTATTTATTATTTTAACCTGATGAGTTACCAAGCTATCAATTTAATCACCAAAAAAAGTTAACTAAATCTGTTTTGGATTCATGTGGCCAGGTTGTTTAATCAAACGCAAACAACCAAATGAACTTTTAACAAACTACAATGTTAGCCATAAAAAAAAGGTAGCTTTTTCTTCTTGGACTTGCCTTTTCTCTTAAGGGCACCTATAGAGATCTTTGGACTTGGTTAAAAAATGAACTCAAGATCGTAGGAAATGGCTTTAAATAAATATATAAATTAAGTTCCAAAATAAATTGATCTTTTTGTTAATTTTGACAAAGTTTGAATAAATTTGATTGCTAATTTGATCCACAGGCAAGAGTTCAAATACAATTTTTCTTAAACTTTGGCTATCAAATGTGTCAGTTATCAGCGCAACTTTACTGAACACATGTTCACATACTGCTAAGAAAGCAATTTTTCTACAGAAAATATCCATTAACGCCTGACATATTGTTGAAAAATTCAAATATAGTCAATCCACAGCTGGTTTTAATATTTTTTTAACTTCTATGGCTGGGTCCAAAATGAACACTGCATAAATACCAATCAAGTCTTCTAGCTAGTGATCAGATGTGCAGCTCCACTCTCTGTTTTGAGCTAGCTTTTTCGTCCCTTTACCAATGGCATCATCATCTCAGCCTCAGGCTAATGTCTTTGGTAGCACTGGTTCAGTTCTTGGCGTGATGGATATGGCAAGGAGACCGATAAAGAGAATTCCAGAAAAGTATATTCGGCCAGAACAAGAACCTGTAGCTCAATTTGATCAAACCAGTCCCTTGCCTACGATTCCCATATTTGACTTGAAAAGCTTCTATGTTTGTGGAAATGCAAGAGAATATGAACTTGAGAAGTTGTACTCAACATGCAGAGACTGGGGTTTCTTTCAGGTTTGCCTTCAACTTTACTTAGCCTTCGCACATGAACTCTTTCATTTTCAACAAAAAAAAGACTGATAAAGATAAACAGAAGCACTCAAAATGTTACTATTCACCCCATTTGTATATGGAGAACTTTAGAGGTTGAAATCTGGTCACTCTGTGATGTGAAAGAGCTCAGTATCTTGAGAGCTCGAGCTTTCGATATTTAAAATTACCCTCTTGTTTATATACCTTCTGAGTTAGGATTAGCTGCTTTCCTTGTAACTTTGGAAGTGTCTGTTGTTATCTCTGCAGGTAGTCAACCACGGAGTGAGCCTCGAACTGCTAGAAAAACTGAAACTTGAGATTGAGAATTTTTTCCAGCTTCCCAGTGAAGAGAAAAAGAAATACCAAATTAGACCAGGTGATGTTCAAGGTTATGGAACTGTGATCAGATGTGAAGATCAAAAGCTTGATTGGGGTGATAGATTCTACATGGTGATCAACCCTATTCATAGAAGAAAGCCATATTTGTTCCCAGAGCTACCTTCATCACTCAGGTCCTCCCTTTTCTTCCCTCCCTCGATCCCTTCCTCTCTATGATCTTCCCAGAGCTACTCAAATTATATTCAATACATATAGGACACTTGTATTAGACACAACACTCCTAAGCCTTCATGTTTTGTCATGTCACAGTATACATATCTTTCCGTGTCTTGTATCCGCCTCATATCCATGTTTCATTGCTTCTTTTGTGATCTTTTTGCATATTTGCAGGGATACCTTGGAGTCATACTTCTCAGAACTGAGAAAACTTGGTATGGAACTGCTGGGACTATTGGGAAAAGCCATAAACATGAACGTGAAGGAAATGGAAGAGCTGTTTGAGAATGGAATGCAATCAATGAGGATGACGTACTATCCTCCCTGCCCACAACCAGAGCTTGTTGTAGGCCTCACACCTCACTCAGATGCCACTGGCATAACCATCCTTCACCAGGTCAATGGAGTTGAAGGTCTTGAGATAAAGAAAGATGGGGTTTGGATCCCAGTGTCCTTTCTCCCAGGTGCCTTTGTAGTTAATGTTGGAGACATTATGGAGGTTTGTCATACTTTTCTGTCCCTTTTCTCTGAATTTAATAAAAGGGATGGGAAAAGATAAGAAAAATAAAAAGCACGTGGTGTATTGAATCCAGTCGTAGGCTATCTGTTTGATTTTCTGGGATGATCTAGTCTAACATCATTTCAATCTTGGCAATCATGCCTTTTCATTGCTGCATAATAATGCAGAATCCATGATATATCCACTTCATCATGATGTCAATAATGACCTTTCATATTTCTTTTGATTGGCATCAAGTTTCCAATATTTTATTGGAGTAAACCTTATTAATTCCCACTCATTGTTTGGACTTTGGACATCTCATTCAGATCTTATAAATTCAGTGTTCATCATTAATCTTATCAATACGGAAGGTAAATAGTTGATTTTAGGTTGGATAAAAATAGTTGGGTCAATTACGATTTAGTTAATTGTTTATCATTTATTTTAAAAAAATTTCATAAACCATTAAATGACCTATAATTCAATTATTAAGTTTAAATTTAATTTATCTATTAAATAACTTATATGTATATAATATTCTTCTTCTTTTTTCACTTTTTAATTATTTATTGGAATCTTTCATTATTTTTAATCATTTTCTCATTATTTAAATTTTTTTTATTTCATTCAATTAATTTTATGAAATTCATGTCTTTTTTTTAAATTCACCTCACTAAATATGATTCATAAAATGATTCTACATTTTATCT
The DNA here is from genome assembly GCA_037074535.1 of Gleditsia sinensis. Lineage (NCBI taxonomy): Eukaryota > Viridiplantae > Streptophyta > Magnoliopsida > Fabales > Fabaceae > Gleditsia > Gleditsia sinensis. The sequence goes on from CM073471.1 coordinate 26,854,619, forward strand.
TGTCTTTTTTTTTTATCAATACATTTTATTAAGTTATAAAATCATATGTCATAGTTATAGAGATCATTTTAAGAAGAGAGATATGAAAATAAATAATGAAATAATGAGAAGTAAGTTAATGGTTAATCATGGGTTACCTGCTAAAATCCACATTTAAAAATTTTATATAATAATCCAACCTATTTAACCATTAACCAAAATGGTTGGGTATATTTGGTCATGATAAAGGTGATTTAGCGCGATTAAATGGTTATAAGTTAATTTAGAATTGTCACATCTACTTTCTTTCTTAAACTGTTAGATAATCATTAACCAAAATGGTTGAGTTAATTTATAATTGTCACATCTACTTTCTTTCTACTAGATATATTTGGAGGCCAGAATTTTTTTTTAACTTAAAGAGTTACGGGTTTCAAACCCGTATCACCTTGTTTGAAGGGACACCAAATCTACCTGCTATCAATAAATTGATAGTTCACATGATATTACTCTTCATCTTCTAATATAGAGTGCATTTAGTGTATACAAATTCATCTTCATTGTTCTTCTCATTCTTTACGTTTCAAGTCATTACAACCTCTTATATAAAAACCAATATGACATATGTAAATAAATTGTTACAATAAATCAATTTTAATAATAAAAGAATCAATAATAAGAATATAAGATATAACAATTAGCATTACCTGTTGAGAAAATTGAAAGAACAACTATAAATGGTCCTTTCGCTTCTAGTTTTACCTTACTCTTATTAAATTGTCTGAGTTATCCTTATCTTTATATGATTCTAATGCTTTTGGGTGATTTTGCAGATTCTAAGTAATGGAGCCTACACCAGCATAGAGCACAGGGCAGCAGTGAATACAGAAAAAGAGAGAATCTCCATGGCCATGTTCTTCAACCCCAAGTTTGAGGCAGAGATTGGGCCAGTTAGAAGTTTGCTAGGCCCAGAAAACCCTCCCTTGTTCAAAAGGATGCTGATGGAAGATTACTTCAAAGACTTCTTTTCTCAAAATCTGAATGGGAAGTCTCACTTGGAGAAAATGAGGATCAAAAGTGGGGAAGGAAACAATTCCCCTTATTTTTAGGCTTAGATGTTGAGAATTAGGTCAGAACCCTGTGCCACTTTATTGTATAGTATTATGAACTTTGTTTTATATATATATATATAGTGGGCCTTTTCTAGTGAAGGATGATAACTGCTGCTAATTGATGTGATGGGGAGTACGTGTATCCAATATTTCACTCCTTATATATATTTTCACTGCCACGGAATCATCCACTTGAATACATCAACCTCCACTTAACAAAGCCACCATCTAAAATGTTAAAGGCCAATCAACAGTCAAATTCAATAGTCAAATTTTTAAAACACCACTTCAAACATTACCCTGTCTGTTTGAAAGTGTTAAAAATAGTCGTACATATTTTTCATTTTTGAAAACAACTTGTTGAAATTTCAAATGTAAGAATTTTCTTAATTGTGAGATTCATTAATTGTATATTGTATGTTTTGTTAAAAAAAGACTCATAATCTGAGTTGATGAACGCGCATGAAACCTCATACCTCAGTTTTTATGATCCCAATTGTATAAACTATACGCACTTACGTTGAATTAGTGTGGTTGAACAATACAATGTAAGTCTTTGATTTTATTAGCCAATAATAAGAGAACCTTTTAAAGCTCATTATATAATGAAGTAAATTCTCTCTCCACTTTCATTGTTGTAAAATTTTGTTTTCTAACTTGTCCCATTGAAGAGTCTATCAATTATGAAGGTAAGGAGAAGGGTTTAACTCGGGGTTGATTTGAACATTTGATATTATAACATACAAATACAGTTATGATCTATTAATTTATGTGTTCTAAATTCATATGATAGATCAATTTAATCTTTCACCAAATCTTGTTAAATTAACAAGCTACAATCATAATCACAAAAATAATACAACCTATTCTAATTCCTCTCATACTTTAACAAAATTCATTACAAAAAGTGGTAGTTAATTAACAATATTGGATATTGCCTTGTGATAGGAAGAAGTATAGGCAATTTTTTTCTATGGAGCCCACACTCTGTTTTATCCCCTAAATGCACTCATATTTGTCAATGTTAAAATCATCATAAAATTGAAATCAAGCTATAAAATGCATTGCAAAGCTTAGTTGAAATGATTTGAAACACACAATTGACTGGGGAAATATTCTTGTGTACACATGGTGCACCATTCAATTTTAAAACCACCAATATAAACATGAAATTAAAATTTAACAAATACTACATCGAACCAAGATTTTAATTTCTCAAATTTACAGTTAAGAATATACCAGAAGTACATACGAATTTTCCTAACTTCGATGCTTTCTATTATTAACCAAGAATAATTTAAAAAAAAAATCTAAAACTTTGATGGCTACCACCAAAACACAATCCAGAATCCAGAAATTTACCATGTTGCTCAAACATTCTTATCCTCACCTGCATTAGGTACAAACAAAAAGCAATTGCTCCAAGCCAAGAAACAAACTACATGGAAAATGCCAAAGTCACTCATTAGTAACATCAGTTGTCTTCCTCTTCTATAATTTGGGCCTTCTCAATCATACCTGATTGGAGAGATTCTTAGTCTGATCCTGTTAGATAGATAGACCAAATCAATTATACAAAGACATGTATGTTAGAAGTGAGTCCCTTTTAAAAATGTAAACATACTTACATATCTGATATCTCTTCATAATTGATTTGTTCTACCTATCTTTTTCACATGAATGTAATACTGAGACCACAATAACCAAAAGATACCCAACCCAGGCAACGTGGTGCAAGGTTGAAGTATTAATAAGGATGATTCGAGCAGCACAACGTTTGAAGATATGATATAACAAGACACTACTTTGCATGAGGTTTATAGCATGACTGTTCCTACAATATGAATCCTAATAAATATTGGTTTCTACATGAAATGCTGAACCATCACACAGGAAAACATATATACAGGTCGATACATGGAACGCAAACAAAGCCCACAACATACATGGTCAGTAATACAATAAGATCTCCAATCTTTACCCCATCTCAGAAGGCAAGACAAGCTACAAAGGAGTTCCTAACTGTTCCTACAAGCATCAACACTTCCCAGAAGCTGATGATTTTCTTCAAAGCATAATGATCCAAATTTTGTCCTCAAACGTTAATTATCATTGTCCAGGTATATCTCAGCTTATTACAAGCACATAGTAGTGTACAATCCTCATATTCACAAGATTTACACTGGTATCGTTCACAGGAACTGCCAAGAAGATAGTAGGCCATCCCTGGACAAGCAAAAATATAATCAATATTAAATTAAAGTCTATAATTGGACTGTGGACATATTGCTTGATTTGCTTCAGATTCTCAATAACTTGGCCACCAAGCTAAGCACACCATAATATATAGGTTCGGGAGCATTTGATGCAACGACAGATGTTTTATTCCCAAGAATGTGATTCGCAAGAATGTTATTAAAATTGTTTGGTTCACCCAAAATATTCACATGAATATTACATTCTTACATTTGGTTCAGTCAAAATATTTCTTGGAGTCTTAAACATTTTTCCAAACATGCCCTTCATATCTTTAACTTCGATTCCAGGGATTCTGAAAGTGGTGGTGGTGGTGGCAGCAGAGGTAATGAGTAAACAAGGGTGGGTAATGGAGTCTTCAAATTGAAAAAAATATTCCCATGCCATGGGAATAAAGCATTCTCGGCCCCCTGGTGGGAATGAAAATATGGAAATGGAATCAAAGATTCCAGACCTTACATTCCCAGGAATGTAAAATCTGTCCATCCCCATACCAAAAACCACCTTAATTTAAAATTTAAACATACCATCATGAAGAATAAGCTATACAAGGGTTCAACAAATGAAAATTGAAGCCTAAAATACCTTTTTATAAAAATTGAAGCATGAAATACCTTTTTTGTTTTCTTAATTTAACTCTGGGGAGGGGATCCGGGCTCTGAACCACAAAGAGAAGCATAAGACATTGTATCATCTTTAGATATAGCTACAAAGTTCAGAGGTGCAGTAGACAATCTTCTCATCTCAAAATATCCATTTTGGCGCCCAGAGTATGAACGTGGTGTAAGAATTTCAGATGTTCCACCACCTACTGAGTTACGGCGTGGGGTAGGCGGCATAGATCCATTGCCATTTGCCCGATACCCATTTGTCTTCCTAAAGCTGTTATTTCTTCTTGGACTAGGTTTGGACCCATACATGGCTTCCTTCTGATTCATGAGTAGATCTTGCAGCTTCTTTTGGTCCTGTAAGATTCAAGAACATACACACCAATCAACCATATACTGTGGAAACATGCACTGTTACACATATCCACATCTCAGATAATTAGATAATATTCTGATTATTTATTATGGTATTCGTGTAATATGTAAGTGGGTCAATCAATCTAAATTACACATCGACTGATCACTGTTCAGATTTCAGTTTGCGAATGAACAAATGTTCATGTCAAGTGTGGATAAATTAATCATTTACCCTGGATCTTCTCTTTTCTTCTTCTTTCTGTTGTCTGGTCAGCTTGTAATCCTCCAGTATAGAAACCAAACGTACCTACAGGTATTATTGACATTCAAGTTCACCAGCTTAAGAGAAGTTCCACGGGGAAAATAACCATAATCATTTACAATACTACAGAACTCACCCCATCATATAGAAAAAATGTCTTCTTTTCATCTTCCCAGGCTAAAGTTTTGTATATAAGATTATCTACCATTGCTGGTAAGTGGTAACAGAATATACTGTTATCATATCTCCAAATAATATCATCTACAATAAATAGGCATTGATGAAAGCATACCTGGTATTTTGCTTACAGTCACTCTTGCTCGTTCTGCACGTTTAAGATTAATGTGAGCACCTCGTCCAGCATTGTACCGATTCTCATCCTGAAATTCATTGTTACCCTTTAGAGAACAAGCTAGATGACTAACCAACGTGATTAGTAAATTGTATACAATTCAATAACAATTATTTGAACTTCAATGCTTAAACTTATATAATGAAAAATACAAACAAAAAAAAGAGTTTGGGCAGGGAGAAAACACAAACACAAGAAATAAAGCAAAACCCTGGCTGTCTATATCCTACCAGCATACTCCTTAAGTTAAACAAAATGGAAGTTCAACTTACTTGATTATAGTCTTCAAGCCAGTTCTCCTCTTCACAAGCAGAAAGCCACTTGTCTATCCTATCTGTTACTTCTTTTCTGCTCAAAGCTTCATCTTTTACCTTCGTAATCTGTGCTTCAATATTTGCTAATAGTTCCGAAGGATCAACTAGGCCTGTACATAACAGAAAGATTCAAAAATGTGTGCTCTTTTCAAAATAAATCTGAATAAACAGGTTACAGAGGTAACTAACTAAGGAAGGTAATAGGTAAATAATCATGGTAGGAACCAGGAAACAGACCAGAATCTATTAATGCACTAGACTTTTCAGCAGCAGTGCTTGTGTCAGGTAGAATATGAGTCAATCTACATATTTCCTCCAACTCAGATCTCCTCTTCAAAACAAGTTCCTTCATTCGGCTTGCTTTCAGTTTTGTTAGCCTCTCCACTTCCGCCGATGCCTTCAAAAAGTCATCCCAATATTGGTCATCTACATCTCAAGTTTAAATGAGAAAAGAGGAGGGAAAAGAGACATGCTTTGAGACCTTTTCTATCATTTCTGTTGAAAGAACACCTCGACCAGATATTTCTGACTCCGAAGATCCAAGAATGGAAGTAATACTCAAAAAACTATTCCTCTCTTCTTTTGATGAGTCCATTAAATTCCAAAGTTCAAATAGTTTAGCCACAATATACTTTAACTGCATTTTCCAAGATATTTCATATATCAAAGATATAGAAGTAGAAAAGGAAAAACAACAAAAATAAATGAGAAAACAATTAAAAATGGTGTATATGCATTACCTTTTGGATCCGAGCTTTCCTTTCCGTTTTTAACTTAAGAATGGTATGCTCCAGACCTTCCAATGTGTTATTGCTAATATTAGTTGATTGTTCCACATCAGTCCTATGCAAGCTTGGATGCACATCACCCACTGTCTGGCCAAAATCTAATCCAAGCACACCACATAGAGAATGCACCTCATTCACATATTGCAAGACCTTATTAAGGCGGTCAGACTGCAGAGTATAGGAAATGTACGAGTTAAAAGTGGACAACAAAGTAATTGATATGAGGCCAGGTCTTTAAAAATGCAAAATCTTCCACCTACTAAAATAAACCTTCTCTTGCACTTAGGTATTCTTGCACAAGTTTATGAAGTAAAGGGGCATTCAGGACAAAATGAGAGGCATAAAAAAAAATTCCAGTTAGCATTATTTCCTATGGTTGGTCTGCAAATCAAGGCAATATCAAGTCACATGACACACCCCCTAATAAGAAAGTGCATTTGCAAAGGGAAAAAGAGGGGGGGCATGTGCATTAATAAGAAAAGAATATTTATTAGAAGTGACAATTCACAACACCAGAGATCAAGGGCCTGTTTGTTTCCAGTTTTTAAAAGCAGTTTTCTGTTTTCATAACAAAAAAACTCGTTTGGTAACTGTTTTCTGTTATTGTTTTGAAAACAAGTTCTGAAAATACGTTGTTTTTAAAATAGAAAAACAGAAACAGGAAAAAATTGTTTTTGTTTTCTGTTTTTGTTTTCAGAACAAAAAAAGAAGCAAAAAACAACATATTTTTAAAACAGTTTATCAAATGGATTTTTTTTATTTTTGTTCTGCAAAACAATTTTTAAACACAACTTTCAAAAATAGTTTTTAAAAACAAAAAAACAAAAACAGAATCAAACAAGCCCTAATTTTTGAATCATAAACACAATCTCAAGGAGTTTCAAGGGTCAATTCTTTTCACAATACATACCTTCTCCTTTTGAAGAGTGCGAAGATGCATTTGAAATTCATTAAGTCTTCTAAGTGACAAATCCTGTTCCTCCGGAATTAACATGCCATTTAATGGATGGTATCCAGAAATTTCTCCACTTATCTTGTCTATTTGAGCCTTTACATCAGCAAATTGCTTCAATCTTTCCTCTTTTTTCATCTTCAAATCTTCAACCAATGGTGTTACTGATGCAAGTTTATCCTTCAGGGATGAAGATCTCTCCTCCATCTTAATCTATAAATTCCACAAGACAATCATATAGGCAAGTCAGATCTTACAAACACAATTTTTACCCTCTCCAGTATAATTCAAGAAAATTAATACCTAAAGTAATATGTTACATTATCTAAAGTGCATATCTGATAATGTATATTTAAATTACCCTAAATTTAACAGACCAAGCACCAAAGTCTGACTACTACTGGCTTATAACTAACAATACTTCTGCACAGCCGAGCCCAAGTAAAGGACAAAGGTTTATAGTAGATTAAGGGCTAACATAAAAGATAAATCATAGCCAAGCATTATGAAACAACTGCAATTTAAATGAGGCAGTATCCTAACCATCTTTGTTATAGGTATTCACTAGTGAAAAAATCCTGATTTATACCCTTTCTCTTCTGTCCATTCTTTTGATTACACCTTACACCTTGAAAGGAAAAAGCATAAGAAATGATAATAGCAACAGAGATCTCCTTGCTAAACATACATGGATTGGGATACATGAAAGCAATTGCATGCCTAAATTCATTATAATGAATAATATGCTTGATGCATATTCTGTGACTGCAGTACAAGATACTACTCCAATTTTATTTTTCTTTATTCTCTTCTCCAGAACCCACAATACCGGAAATTTTACATTTTGCAGCACCACCTTAAGAAGAACACCATTTATCTTGTATCTTTTATCCTTCCACAAATATACCTTTTGACATTCAGAGACAACCAATTTTTAAAATGCCAGACACAAAGTGGATTTTTTATTAATGAATAGGACTCATAGGAGTAAGTCATGGATGGTCATTTTTTACCGGTGAATGAATATTAAGTTCCCCAAGAGCAGCCACTAGTGTTGCAAGCTCTGCTTCCTTGGCTGCAACAGTCTGATGAAGGCGTGCTTTGGTTTTGGCAGCCTCATCAACCTTTCTCCTGTAAACTTCTAGGCATTCTCTCTCAAGTTCCAACAACATGCGATCTCTGTCCACTTCAGTCTCCCCAATATCGTTCCATATTCGCTGCACAAATAATGCACCCGGTCAACCCCAAGAAGAAAAACAACAACAACAACTAAGCCTTTTCCCACTAGGTGGGGTCGGCTACATGAATCAAACGGCGTCAATGAATCAAACGGCGTCACAGTGGCCTATCATGAATAAGATCACCCAAGAAGAAAAAAAGGAACAAAAAAAAAAGCAAAGAACAAAAGAAGGAAAAAAGAACAATAGAGAAGTCGAATGCATACAAAATTTTAAGAATTTAAAATCAACTACATTAATTCCTTTAATTCTCCTCTTTTTTCATTATCTGCTAAACACAAACAGAAATCCCAATCCCAAAACCTAATATCCTTTCATTTTATTAATCGCTAATCACATTTAGCAAAAACAATAAGAAAAAGCCATATAAAACCTCAATATTAACTGCAATAAAAATACCAATACTCATCATCTGAAGAAGAGGATCAACACGCAGAGAGATGAACAAATGATGACATCTTTTTAAAAAACTAACTGCAAAAGAAGAAAATAAACCATGAATTCAGACGAAACTCCAATATGCTGAATTCCAAATGCAAGTAACCCATTTGCAGAAAATCAACCCATTTCGTTTACTCAACTATATTTTACAAGAGAAACCATTATCCATCTCGACAAATTTCAAAACAAGCGGAAAGAAGCGTTTCTAATTCTGGTTATCTCATTACTCATGAGCAAAGACAAAGCCTCTTTTCCCCTACATTAAAATTACCTACAGAGACCCTAATGAATAGCTCCTTTATAAGTATTTATGCTTTCTTTTGGACACAGTAAAACAGACAAAAAGTTGAACGGAGGAGAAATATGACATCATTGGGAAGAAAATTGCCACGAAGGAGTAAAAGAACTGGTAAAATAAATAAATGATTAGAAGCAAATTCTTCATCGAGAAGAACCACAACAAAAACCCATATATTCTTTTCACCCAAAACCCAGCAATTTGGAACAACTCGAGTCCTCATAGGAAAGCGTCAAGTCAAACAGGTCAAATGATAGAAGCAAATGAAAATAGGAAGACCTCGAGTTCCCTAAGCAAAGCAGTACAGGTAGTGCTGCTCCGGAGACTGGTGGTAGGACTCCCAATCGCCAGCATTATTTAGATATCTTAGCTTCTCTTTCAGTCTCTGCAAGTAGTGCTAAGTTTTTAAGGGAACCCTCAAGGTAGTCCTGCACCCTTTAAACGCCAAAGCAGGCAGCCAAAGAGAAGTTCCCAGAAGCAGAGTGGAAGAGCCTACAAAAACCAAAGCAAGAAACTAGAGGGGTAGTTTAGGTCGAAGAGAGACCATAAGACCAAGAGACATTGGGTGTCTCCATTGCTTCAAACAAGCTCAGCTTATCCAGATCTAAAGCTCAAACATACAGTCCCTCTTACTCTTACTATCTCTCTTCAAATTCTTTTAACAAAAAATAAAATAAAATTCAGAAAAGGATATAACGGGATCTGTAAAGGAAGGAAGAGAATTTTGGGGTAAAGTTCTTCAAGGGGAGAAAATGATTGCCATGATTATTGTTATTGTTGGATTAAGCTAGTAAGAAAAAGGCAAAAGCTTAAGCAAAACGAAGAGGCAAAGAAGAAAGATAATGTTTTTTTAGGGTTTGGTGGTTAGACTAAAATGCGCCAATGTAGCAGGTAAAGAGAGCGGGTGTTGTTCTGGGAATTGTTGGATCTACGCTTATTAGCCAATAATTGTAGTCGGTATTTCTATTTTCTCTCCCTTTCTCTTTCTGTGCTAGATAATGCAGAGTGAGAAAATTTGCTGAAGATAAAAAAAAAGCATTTGTTGTTTCAAAATGGGGATTTCGTTCTCCATATCCTTGGTTTTGAGCGTGTTTCCACCGCCCAATCACAGTGGATTTCTGTGTGTCACCTAATACAGGGGCGTGGATAGATATTTGATTTTGACGTAGCAATGACTCAAGTAGCTGTTCCAATGTTGAAGTGTTTGTAAAAAGACAAGGGAAAGTAGAAAATTTAAAAATTTAAAAAAAAAATTGTTGTGATATAACTTATATGGAAATACTGAAATCTTTCAGCACGTGTAGCCTAGTATAAGACCTTTAGGGCTTGTTTGGAGCACCAGATAAGAGTAATAGAATATGATATATTATCCTATCTTATTGCTATCTTACGTTTGGGAGCCAATCGGATAGGATAAGAGTTATCTTATGTTGTATCCTATCCTCCTCTCCAGTTCAATCTTCTATCTTGTCTCTATCCCTGGGTTAGAGACCGGATAAGATATCGCTTCCTAGCCTCCCCCAAAATCGTGCCTGATACCCGAGCTCCCTCCCTCACCCTCACGGCCTCACACTTCGCCCTTCGCCCTTCGCCTTCACTCCTTCTCCCTTCGCCCTTCGCCCTTCGTCCTTCGCGCTTCGCCCTCACCCTTTGCCTTCGCCCTCACCCTTTGCCTTCGCCTTCACCCTCACCCTCAGTTCTCTGGCCTCCCTCGCCCTCGCCCTCACCCGAGCTCTCGAGCTCCCTCACTCCGAGTCGTCGTCCCTCGCCGTCGAGAAGGCTCCCCTCTTCACCCTCCCTCGCTGTCATGCCCAGGTATGCCATTTTCCCCTTTCCCTACATCTGTTTGTGGTTTCTGCCTTTGGGTATAGATTTTGGGTATTAATTTACCCCTCATCAGCATCGATTTCTGCCTGTATATGCTTTATCCTTTGTCATTCACTGCATCTGCGAATCACACATAAGCTGTGGTTTCTGCCTGCATCTTCTCTGTCATTGGTTTGTCATTCCCTACATCGATTTATCCCACTAATTGATGAATATTGGATTTTCAAGTTGATTTGTGGAGGATTAGATTTGGTGGAAAGGAGAAATAGCTCAGGTAAGGATTTTGCACTTCCTTCTACACAAATTAGACATATTTGAAATGTTTGGGCTGCTATAGGGATATGATATATGCTACAGTATATATGCTTGATTTCCATCTCTGGTATCGATTCCCTCTGCTTGATTTCTGCCTGTGATTTGCAATGTTTCCCTCTTTGTCATTTGTTTTGGTTTTTATGGTATGGCATGACATTTGTTCTGCTATAGGCTATGTATGCATGTTTACCATTTATACTGGTTTTTTGTCATTGGACTTGTCCTAATAGAGTTCTTATATACCCAAAAGGAGAGTTCTTATAATCTGTATATATGTTGTTTTAATTTTCATGGCCTAGCTCCAAAGAATACGGCAGTGAGAGACCAAGATGGCAGAACAATTTCTGCTTCCATAACGAGGAACAATTTGTCTTATACACTCACATTGCTTTGGTAGATTAATTTATAAGCTATGTATGCATGTTTACCATTTTTAAGGCACTCTGTAGAATATAAATTTTGGAGTTTCTGATTTGAATTGCTTTTTTAGTTATTTGATGAATAGCAGTCAATAAACTTACTTTTCCCCTATGATTAGTTAAGCTTTTTAGCAGCATGTCTTCTTTTTCAGATTATCAGAAAAACTGCTGAATAAAATTCTTGTCTTAGTATTACCTCCTTTGAATTTAATTTTACTTCAAAATTGAAGTGTCTGAATTGAAGCTCAAATCTTTCGCCAGGATTTGTGTTTATTGTGGTTCTGTTATGTAGAATAGCTTCCCTGAAAATTGTTTCCTCTTGTATATGTGATTGGTAAGTCAGAAACCGTTAAAATTGCATTGTAGTTAATATGTATGGAAAAGCTCCTGCCAAAGCAATGTGAGTGTTTAAGAAAAGCAAGCTATCATAAGGAGTGCCTCCCCCCTTTGCTGGATGGGTTTGTTATGATAGGGGATCTTTGTTGCAATTCATTACTCAATTTGACATTATTATCACTTTCTTGAATAGTTATTGACTGGAAGGAAAATAATTAATCAGACTAGTCTGCTCAAGGTTTTGTATATTATACATAGTGCATTTAAACATGTCAAGAGAATTTTATTTTAACCAATTATGACAATAGATGCCACCTAATAATTCTGTAAATCCTTTTTTAGTAATTTTTGAAGAAATTTTTTTAATTGCTTTCATATTATAGTAAATGCACATTGTAATTGGCCTCCTGTTTCATTATTAATTACTGATTTCTTATTTTTATTTTCATGTTTCTATGTTCTGATTAAAAAAAAAGCCCTCTGACTCTGTATGATTGGAAAGCAAGGATTGCAGCTGCGGAATTGGCGAGATTAATGGCAGCAGCGCTAGTGGGAGCAGCAATGGTGGCTATGATTTATTGGGATTGAAAAGTGCTGTTTTGGATTACAGAAGTTTGGAAATGAAATGAAAGGGAGATGTGCACGTAGAAGAAGGAACAGAGTGTTGAGAAATGAGAGAATGAATATTTAATTTTGAAATCTCTCTTATTTTCTTTTTTCTCTAATTTGTATAAGTAAATTACTAATGCATAGGATATAGTACCGGTACAGTTCAACATTATTGGCCAATATTTTCCTCCATTTTCTCTTCTCCTAATTCTTCCCTTTTTCTCTCTATTAATTTTTTTCATTCGTATATAATTATTTTTCTTACAAGCAATATAGTATCCGAGACTAGATGATGATGAATAATATAATAATATTGTATAAAAAATTCAAAATTTTCTTTGTCTTCTAATTAATTTATTTACATTCTAGGCTTTAACTATATGATTTGGGTGGGTACAATTAGCCGCAACTTCATATGCATCCATCAAAACAATTGCCCCACAAATCTTTACCTAAACTTAGTTTGTTGGGTTTTTGTTTTTCAGTTTCTTTTTTTTTCTCCTATTAAAATAGGTAATTTTAGATTCCTGAGAACTTGAAAGACTTTTGAGTTTGTCTTTTATTAAAAGAAGAAGGAATAGATTAGCTTATTTTAATTATAATTCAATATTGGGTTTTGTAAATCGGGTAGAGAGATAAATAAAAAATAAAAACAAATAAATTTTTACTAATATTATTGATATTATTTTTTTAATTATATATATATATATATATATTTATTTATATTAATGTATAAAGTAATCAAAATAATTGTATTGAAATTGAATTTAAATAAGTATATATGTAATTTTATTATAAAGGTAATTTTGTCATTTTATTTCATTCTTGTCCTATCCTATCATTATCTGATTTATTTCAAACACAGGATAAGATAGTTCTTATCCTATCCTGTTGCACATTAAACACATGATAGAATAGAAACTATCCTACTGTTATCCTATTATATCATATCCTATTCTGCTATCCTATCATATCCTGTTCTCCAAACGAGCCCTTAGGGTTCGTTTGACACTCTGATAGTGAAGATAGGATAGGATATCATATCCTATTTTATTCCTATTTTTTGTTTGGTGCACCAACAGGATAGCATAATATTATGCTCTCTCTTATCCTATCCGGTCCCCCTGTTGAAATTCTATCCCATGGGCAAGGCTGGGTTGGGAGCCGGATAAGAATAAGTTACAGCGCTCTCTCGAGAACCACCCCCCCCCGGCGCGATGCCACAGCTCGCCATTGTCTTCCCCAAACCTCCCCTCCCTCCGCCCGACGCCATCATCTCCCTCACTCCCCCCTCCGCTCGACGCCATCATCTCCCTCCCTTCCTCACCCCCTGGCGCCATTGTCTCCCTCAACCCCTTCCCTTGCGTCATCCTCTCCTTCACCCACAAAAATTGGCCTTCCCTCACCCTCCCACCGTCGAACCAGTCTTTCTTCAACAGCTGAGGTAAGCTTTGATTTAGTCAATTTCATCCTTGTGCCTTGAGTATTTTTTCCACCTCTGTTTTTCCCCTTTTTCTGGTTGTATCTTTTGATTTCTGCCTTTCTTTACAGACCCCACAGCTTCATCCATTTGGCATTGGCTCTCTTGTGTGGTTTTGCTCAACACATGAAAAGCAAATTTTACAAAAGAAACTAATAAGTCCAAGATGAAGTGATGGAGGTTCGAAGAAGACAAAGGCGAGGCATGCTGGCAATGTGTGTCCAGTCTCACGCCGATGCCACGCAGATTTCACATCGGCACAGGTAACAGGAAGGACAGGGTGATATTAAGCCCAATTCTCAATTGTCCTTGCAACATTTGGAACAAACTTAGAGGTGTGTCCAAAAAAGTTACTTTTCGGAGACGGTGATCGTGAGTCTGGTTTATAGGTTTCCATCCAGAGTGTAGAGTTTTTGGTTTCTTATTCTTAATTAATGAAAAGTTTCAATTCTTCATTCATAGTAAATGTTTGTACTGTCTTCCGCGTGAACATTAGTCATACTGACAGAACAATGTTATATTGTAATGATCTTGTTTTATCCATTTATTTACTTTGTTGCGTGCAATTCTTGATAAATATGAAGTACAAGAGCAATTGGGTTCAATTTCACAACAGTCGCAAGCAATAAAACTGTCCTTACAAGATCACTTAACAGGAAAAACCGTGTTTGGATCTTTATTTTCATCAAGTTGAGGGGCAAATTTCCTCCTTACTTAAGTGAGCTAAATAACCCCCCTAGCAGTATTTTCAATGTGGCACACGACAACTTATCAGGTGGAATACAAGACGGCCAGAAAAGGCCATGTTATGAGGTTTGACCATAGCAACTACAATGGCAATCCTATTCTTCTTGCATCTGCATTGCAGAAAAGTTGGACTGGTTCATCTTCGTCATCACCAACGGCTACTGCTTAATTTCGAGGATAATTTTGGTTAGTTTTCTAATATTAAAAATATGTAGTCATTACTCTGCTTGTGTAAATGATATGTTCTGTAATACACTTCAGTCCTATTAGCATGAACTCGAATTAAGCTTTTCCTAATTTACTGTTACTATCATCATCAGAAAATATGTTGTGCACAATTTTCCTTATTAGTTAATATTTCAAAAAGGAAGATAATAACTTGGGAAACTAAGTTTTCAATTGAAGCTTTTTGTTTATTACAGATTTCCTTGCTACGCATGAGCTTTAGCCATGTGAATTGCTTGTAGTCATCTAATTCAGATAATATAGTTTCAATAATCTTTTCTAGCCACGTTCGAGCAGTTGCATGCAAATACTTACCAAGCTATCTCACATAAATTCTAAATATTTTTCCAGGAAACAAATAGGGCCATTGTTTTCTAGATGTCATCTTCAAATGAATAGAGTTAACTAGTTAGACAGTTTCAGAAAAACTGAATGATTGGTATCAAACTTCCATGTAGTAGAAGCACCTTATATGTGACAAAATGCAACGTGAAATGAACTAGTGGCCACGCATGATTCATAAATCAGAAGTGGCATAGACAGACAAATAGAAGTGCACCTAATTCTATAGCTTTGTCATTCATCTTCTCACCTTTTATTGTGCATTCTTTTTTTGCTTTGAATTTAATTTTGTATGTTATTTTATTGAATATATTAAAAATAAGATTACATTTTTTTTATAAAAAAAAAAAAGAAAGTTTCTTAACAACTGGGTAGAGAAATAAATAATAAATAAAAGTAAATAAATTTTTACTAATATTATTGATATTATTTTGTTAATTATATATATATATATATATATATATATATATATATATATCAATGTATAAAGTAATAAAAAAATTATATTAAAATTTATTTTAAATAAATATATATGTAATTTTATTATAAGGATAGTTTTGTCATTTTATCCTATTTTTATCATATCCTATCATTATCTGATTTATTTCAAACACAGAATAGGATAGTTTTTATCCTATCCTATTGCACATCAAACACAAGATAGGATATGAGCTATCTGTCACAGCCCCAAATGATGGAACACATGACCGGCACGACATAAGGGTTTCCCCCTAACCGCAAGCCTAACACATAGCATGCACAAAAATCCAGCACACAATCCAGAGTACATAATAAATATAACTGGCCACATATGCCACATCCAATATCAGAAAATACTGTATATATGTATATATATATATCTCATGATATCTCATGAATCCAACATTCTGATTCAACTTGGCCCATGGCCTCATAATATTCATATGATTCAACTTGGCCCAAGGCCTCATAATACCAACATTATTGTAAAATATAAAACCATTTTTTCAAACAACACATCAAAATACGCAAGAAGCGAGGATCCTGCCTGTATGTTCATGGAGATACTCTAGACATAACTAAACTAAATAAACAATACAAAAGAGCCTTGCCCAAACTGGGGCTCACCAACACTATCTTCAGCCTCCTACGAAGCTGTAGCTGGATCAAAGTCTCTTTGACTATCTGTGGGGAGGAAACAGAAGAGGGGTGAGATCACCACATCTCAGTGAATGGATAAATCACACTATAACAGAAACAGGGCAAACCAAGCACGAGTGTTTCGCAATGAGTTTAATAATTGCAACATTAAGCATTTAACCATAATTTATTGAAAGAAAAGCTAAACAATTCAAATGTATGTTCAAAAGATAAAACAGAATTAAATCAGTAACCGTAAAGCAGATCAATTATGCATGGTAAGTAATAAATGTAATTATTTATGCAATAACAATGATGAATGAGATATTTTAGAAATATTTAATCTTTTAGAAAAATGCACTAGTTTATTGGAGGTCTTTCCTAACAGATCTATCATCTTCCCCAAGCACACAGCAAGGGTAGGGTAATCACTGTAGGCGTAGACATAAGTCCACCCTAAATCCCCCAAGCACACAGCAAGGGTATGGTAATCACTGTAGGCATAGACATAAGTCTACCATAAATTTCCCAAGCACATAGCAATGGGTATGGCAATCACTGTAGGCATAGACATAAGTCTACCCTAAATCCCTGTGTCTTAGGCAGTCATATGCCCGTCACAGTATCCTAGGCCGAAGCCTTAACATGATCATGGTGCACCAGGGCTAGCACTACCTGCGGCTAGCTAACAGTGATCTAAAAGGGTCCCTCCAATAGAAAACATTTGAAATATGCTATTCAAAGAATTTAAAGTAAAACATTTCAATAACATTATAATAAAGCGATAATTCTCCATCTAGCTCTTTTCATGCATAAAATTTCGTTCTAAAAATATGTTTCATCCATGTATTTCCATGAAGACCTTTATCATCATAAACTTTCCCTTTAAACATAGATCGTCCGTAGACGTCGTATAGATGCTCATCATGCATCAAATCATTTTAAACATAGATCGTCCGTAGACGTCGCATAAATGCTCATCATGCATCAAATCATTTCATGGCCAACTTAGTTCATCGCATTTCTATAAATCTAGCTCAAATGGAGAATTATTAGTCTAGATGCTTGCCCTGCATACCTAGGGTTCAACTAGGATTGAAATTTATAATTTCTAACATGGTTGGAACATATTGGTTTTCAAAGCGGTAAAACAGTTTAGCATATATTCCAACTAGTTAAAATCATATGAAAGAATTATAAACCAAATTCGTAAAATATGCGCTATAGTATGAAAAACCCACTCACAGCTAAGGGCTCCTGGACAGCCCTAAAATCCTAGTTCCTGGTCTAAATTCGGTAAAACAGACCCCAAAATCGAGTCCGGAAGGTCCAAAAACCTTAAATGAGTTTGGTTACTGTTCACCGCCGGAAAACACTATTCACCGCCACTATTCACCGCCGGAAAATACTATTCACTGTTACAAAAATTTTATCGAATCAACAAAATAATTTCATATCCTAATATTTATCTAGTTTCTGAATCCATCTACGGAGTCAGATTTCTAATTAGAAGTCCCTAAGTAAGGTTTTTCAGAACTTACCTTTTACCGAGATTTTCTACTTCAGATCTACGGCGATTCAACAGTTGATTTGAAAAACTGATCGGTCAAAACTGAAGTACTCTTCGTCCTGAATCCAATAACATCTTCAGTTTTGATATCGGAAGCCCTTAAGCACTCCAAATCGAAAGATAATGTTAGATGTTACTATTCCTACACTATTTATTACTATTCATCTTTTCCATTTTTTTCTTTCTTTCTGATACTTCGTCGCCCCCGGTTTCATTTTATCATTCTGCAGGTTTCATTTTTTTTTAAATATAATAATAATTATTATATAATTAATAATATGATTTTCTTTTATAAAAATTCATATAAATTCCATTTTTCATCATAAAATATCCCAAAAATTTCTAAAAATTTCCTTTATCATAAATTTTTAGTTATACTCTTAAATCATAATTTTTCTTAATAAAAATCATAATAAAACAAATTTAAAAATAAATTTCTTTATTCATATTAAAAGAAAGAATATTTCTAAAATTACCATAAAAATTCATTAGAGGCCGATATAATTATTTTAAGCAATACAATATTTCTTTTACTTAAAAGTCTACTTACTTTTAGCAAATCATAATCATTTCTACATAAATAAGAATATATTTGCTTATAGCGCGCAAAAACATAATTTCTCATATTTCTTTTGTAATTTTTTTAATCCATGTAATAAATATTCATATTTTCTACGGTTCTTATCTCTATTGTCAAAATTCTCTTTTTTATTCTACATTCCCTTTATTTGGAATTTTTCGTTAAATTTTACGATTATTACATTCTTCCCCCCTTAAAGAAATTCGGTCCCCGAATTTCACCACCACAGTTGCAGATAAACACTAACCTCATTATTCAAATAAATATAGATATCTAGCGCGTATATCCTCCTCTCTTTCCTAAGTAGTTTCCTCAAAAGAGTAATTTTCCATATCACCTTTACTATAGGTATTTCTTTTAACTGTAACTTTTTTACTTGTCTGTCCACTATTGCTACTGGTTGTTCCTCTTAGGTTAAATCTTTCTGTAACTGAATCTATGGACACTGTATAACATGTGTAGAATCCGGTAAATATTTCCATAGTATAGACACATGAAAAAAAACTGGATAAACATTATCCAATGCAAGTGGTAAAACCAAACAATAAGCCATTGAACCGATCCTATCAAGAATTCAAATAATTAATTTTTTTTATACCGAGGGTGTAACTTCCCTTTCTTTCCAAATCTCATTACCTCTTTTATTGGTGAGTCATTAAAGAATATATGGTCACCAACTGAAAATTTCTAGTGCTCAACATTCATAGTCCTTGTAAACTTTTGACTTGTATTGAGTTTCCAGTATTCTTTTTCTAATCAATTTCACTTTATCAATGACATTTCATAATAAATCTAACTCCACTGAGTCATTTAACAAAACATTTGTAACACCTCTTACATAAGGCTTAAATCTTCTAATATCATTTTATTATAGACAAATTCTGCTAAGGAATCTCTCACCAATCTAAATATATATATATGCTTAAAGCATGCTCTCCAAGTTAGCATCATCAATTTAGATAAGTCATATTCTATCTAGTGCATGTTATTCCAAACTAGATTTTCAAAGTTTAACTTTTCTCAATTCACTCATATATTAAGAAACCTATGATGTTTATGTAAAACTTTAAATGATGCCATTGTATATTGGCATGATAATTACTGCTATGATTAAGTTCAACTAAGGACAATTAATTTCTTCCAACTTTTACCACAATAATATAAAGATACGTAAAGCATAACTTCTAATGTATAAACACATCATTTAAATTTAGTATTAGTCATATTATAATCTAATAAAGATCCTTAGACTTCCTGAATAACTCTCTTGAGATAATATATTCAATTCATATTTGCCAACATATCGGCCAATGAAAAATTTAACTTGTATCTTCTTTTACCATTATACTAGTACCATTTTTATCTCAGTATATCCTTATTATCTCGGTTTATCCATATTTACAATTTATGGCTTCTTCTGAAATCTCTTTTCTTAACAATTATTTATACGTAAATTTTCAAATCTCAACATGATTTACATTCTAGATACTAGTCTCAATTTAGCAAAGTATAAATTCTTAACACAAATATCTTAATTACTTACATTATTCTCAGAGATGATTCTCAAAATATTCTCCATGTTTTCAAATTAAAAATTTCGAGATTAGCTTAAATCTTACTTTCCATACTTTACTCCTCAAAAACTTCAACACCGTTAACTCCTTTGATTACATTCGTCAAAGCACCATTACATCATCATCCATCTAGTCTTTTCAAAATTTCTATTACTTTAATCCAATAATCAATTGAACACCATAATAACTGAGTTCCAAATATTAGAAATTATCTTTCCTTGAAATGAGGAAAAACAACCTTGCATTTAATGCCAACAGTTAATGAGGGAGAATGCAGTGAAACAGACGAAAAGCACAATAGAGAATGGTGCCAAAATAGAAAGTCAAAAATTTGAACAAACATTGAAAAGCATTAAAATCGGTGGCCGTAATTCTTGAAAATCTGTAAACAAAATCTAGCTGCTATTTCGACGAAAATCGGTGGCCGCAAATTTTGAATATATGTGCCAAAATTTAATTCAAAGATATTGTTATTCGGCGGAAGCATATCATATGGAAAAGAGATATTTCTGAGCCTATAAAGTCTGTGAATAACAAGAGCACATAGTTAACTGGTAGGATGCAGTTGGTTGCTTCAAAATATATAATCAATCAACTGTAAATAACCAGTCCAAATTAAAATTTCTCAAAATAGCTAGTCGACTTATAAACCAATAGTTGACTGGTAAAAACATTGAGAAAACAAAATAAACCATTTGATTGTTCCTCTTCAACCATTAATTGGTTTGCATTTTCACTTTTTTTTTTTTTTACAATGACGGCTATCACCTACAACCTTTCAAGACATCAATGCTTCATCAAAGACAACAAGAAAAAGACAGATTTCTGATGATATCTTATCTTATGCTCTTTATGTGCTTAATATGGGCCACAGTCATAACTACTGTACATATACATGCTTGCCGTTTTTTTTTTACCTTTAATTTAGCTGATATCCACCAATCACTCACATAACTATTCTAATAATATCCGGCCTATTCGCATAGCTATTATAAATATTCCCTTCTCCGAGTTCTATAAATACTTATATTAGTATCTGTATCTTCATACTTAAAGTTAAGGTGATAGAAATTATGGAGGGAACCGCATTCCGTCAGTTTCGAAATATCTGTGTCTTTTGTGGTTCCAGTCCTGGAAAAGATGGGGAGTATGTTAAAACAGCACAAAATCTGGGTATGGTGCTGGCCAGAAGAAAAATTCATCTAGTCTATGGTGGAGGTAACTGTGGGTTAATGGGGTGTGTGGCTACAGCTGCACATGTAGGAGGATGCCAAGTTCTAGGTATTATTCCTACAGCTCTAGCTGCATCCAGCAACATAGGAAAAACAATTGGGGAAGAATATAGAGTAGCTTCCATGCATGAACGCATGGCTAGAATGATGAGTAATACTGACGCTTTCATTGCCTTACCAGGTGGTTTTGGTACTTTAGAGGAGATTTTCCAAATAGTCTCTTGGGCACAACTGAATCTGCATCACAAACCAATAGGTTTGTTAAATGTTAATCACTTCTTTGATGGTTTATTATCTTTCCTTGATCATGCTGTGGAACAAAGGTTTATCCCACACTCAGCATGACGAATTCTCATCTTAGCTTCAGATGCTGAGGAGTTTATTGATGCTTTACAAGCATATGTTCATGTACCTGATCCAACTATTGCTCAAATAGAATGGACGGCAGACAACCGCAGGAAGCGCAAATTGGATTTGGATCTGCATCTGTAACTGTAGCAAGATGTGGGCATTGCTATACCGCTTTTACTTTCTTAGGGTTATCTTGGATACCATCTTGCTAGCCACATACCTTAAAAAAAATACTATTACTAAGTCAAAATTCATATTTTGAGAACTTAGCATATAGCTTATACTCCCTTGGAGTTTATAATGCTATCTTTAAATATTGCTTATGATCCTCTGAACTCTTGAAATATTCTAATATATTATCAATAAATAATAACAACTTGATTTAGGGATGACTTAATTACTTATTCATTAAATATATGGATGTAGCTGGGGCATTTGTCAACCCAAATGACATAACTATAAACTCATATTGTCCATGTCGAATTCTGAAAGTAAAATTTTTTTTTTATATTCTCTTCTCTTATCCTTAATTGATGATATTTAAATATCAAATCAAGTTAAATTTTTTTTTTTTTTAAAAAAATGTTGAGCACTTTCTAACTGATCAAATAGATCATCTATACGAGGTAATGAGTATTTATTCCACATTGTCACTTTATTCAACTATCTATAATCTATGTATAATCATAGTGATCCATATACTGGAGCACTCCAAGTAAAAATACTAGGGCTTTTAAATCCCTTGTCTGACATATCTTGTAACTATTTATTTTTCAGTTCTTTAAGTTCAGTGGGTGCCATTCTATATGAAAATATAGACGCTGGCCAGGAAATAAAACAATACCAAATTCTATTTATTATTTCGGGGTAATCCTGGCAATTCTTCAGGAATTATATCAGAAAATTCTCTAATCACTGGAACTTGATTTACAGTGGTATACTTTATATCAACATCTCTCACCACTGCCAACTATCATTGGCACCTTTTTGTAATCACTTATGGACTGCTCAAGCAGAGATTAGGTTACTGGGTATCTCACTAAAATTTCTTTGCATTAAGAGAAAAAAAAAATTCTCCAAGAATATTGAATTTAATCACCTTCTAGTGACATTTCAAAATGACATGACATAATGCCAACAAATTCATTCTCAATATCACATCACAATCTACCATATCTAGACAACCGGGTATAACGGAGGTCACATTCAGAAACCATCATACCAGAGTTTGATCCCTTCCGTACCTTGGTGGTATAGGATTTGCCTAAACTCAGCATTCTGCTGAGGTTTGCCCTACTACCATTCAAGAGGACACGCGGAGAGACTCTGTATGGATCTTTTCCCAAGCACATAGCAAGGGAAAGCAAATAACATCTCATATAACTGGCATCTCGCTATAAAACAAAGATAGCCCAACCGTTACTTAACCATGCCAACATAGCATACTATAAACTGACTTACTTGAACAAAAAGACAACCTCCTATCGAACCCCTTTAGCAGCACCGTGAGTATAAGCATGTCCGGATTCATACCCATACTCAAAGTCCTACCTAAAGGTCCGTTACTCCATGAACACAGGAAAACCTAATGCTCTGATACCAACTTTGTCACAGCCCCAAATGATGGAACACATGACCGGCACGACATAAGGGTTTCTCCCTAGCCGCAAGCCTAACACATAGCATGCACAAAAATCCAGCACACAATCCAGAGTACATAATAAATATAACTGGCCACATATGCCACATCCAATATCAGAAAATACTGTATATATGTATATATATATATATATCTCATGATATCTCATGAATCCAACATTCTGATTCAACTTGGCCCATGGCCTCATAATATTCATGTGATTCAACTTGGCCCAAGGCCTCATAATATTCATGTGATTCAACTTGGCCCAAGGCCTCATAATACCAACATTATTGTAAAATATAAAACCATTTTTTCAAACAACACATCAAAATATGCAAGAAGCGAGGATCCTGCCTGTATGTTCATGGAGATACTCTAGACATAACTAAACTAAATAAACAATACAAAAGAGCCTTGCCCAAACTGGGGCTCACCAACACTATCTTCAGCCTCCTACGAAGCTGTAGCTGGATCAAAGTCTCTTTGACTATCTGTGGGGAGGAAACAGAAGAGGGGTGAGATCACCACATCTCAGTGAATGGAT
Source organism: Gleditsia sinensis (assembly GCA_037074535.1). NCBI lineage: Eukaryota > Viridiplantae > Streptophyta > Magnoliopsida > Fabales > Fabaceae > Gleditsia > Gleditsia sinensis. The sequence continues at coordinate 26,878,488 of CM073471.1, forward strand.
AAATCACACTATAACAGAAACAGGGCAAACCAAGCACGAGTGTTTCGCAATGAGTTTAATAATTGCAACATTAAGCATTTAACCATAATTTATTGAAAGAAATGCTAAACAATTCAAATGTATGTTCAAAAGATAAAACAGAATTAAATCAGTAACCGTAAAGCAGATCAATTATGTATGGTAAGTAATAAATGTAATTATTTATGCAATAACAATGATGAATGAGATATTTTAGAAATATTTAATCTTTAAGAAAAATGCACTAGTTTATTGGAGGTCTTTCCTAACAGATCTATCATCTTCCCCAAGCACACAGCAAGGGTAGGGTAATCACTGTAGGCGTAGACATAATTCCACCCTAAATCCCCCAAGCACACAGCAAGGGTATGGTAATCACTGTAGGCATAGACATAAGTCTATCATAAATTTCCCAAGCACATAGCAATGGATATGGCAATCACTGTAGGCATAGACATAAGTCTACCCTAAATCCCTGTGTCTTAGGCAGTCATATGCCCATCATAGTATCTTAGGCTGAAGCCTTAACATGATCATGGTGCACCAGGGCTAGCACTACCTGCGGCTAGCTAACAGTGATCTAAAAGGGTCCCTCTAATAGAAAACATTTGAAATATGCTATTCAAAGAATTTAAAGTAAAACATTTCAATAACATTATAATAAAGCGATAATTCTCCATCTAGCTCTTTTCATGCATAAAATTTCGTTCTAAAAATATGTTTCATCCATGTATTCCCATGGAGACCTTTATCATCATAAACTTTCCCTTTAAACATAGATCGTCCGTAGACGTCGTATAGATGCTCATCATGCATCAAATCATTTTAAACATAGATCGTCCGTAGACGTCGCATAAATGCTCATCATGCATCAAATCATTTCATGGCCAACTTAGTTCATTTCTATGACTAAGTTCGCATTTCTATAAATCTAGCTCAAATGGAGAATTATTAGTCTAGATGCTTGCCCTGCATACCTAGGGTTCAACTAGGATTGAAATTTATAATTTCTAACATGGTTGGAACATATTGGTTTTCAAAGCGGTAAAACAGTTTAGCATATATTCCAACTAGTTAAAATCATATGAAAGAATTATAAACCAAATTCGTAAAATATGCGCTATAGTATGAAAAACCCACTCACAGGTAAGGGCTCCTGGACAGCCCTAAAATCCTAGTTCCTGATCTGAATTCGGTAAAACAGACCCCAAAATCGAGTCCGGAAGGTCCAAAAACCTTAAATGAGCTTGGTTACTGTTCACCGCCGAAAAATACTATTCACCGCCACTATTCACCGCCGGAAAATACTATTCACTGTTACAAAAATTTTACCGAATCAACAAAATAATTTCATATCCCAATATTTATCTAGTTTCTGAATCCATCTACGGAGTCAGATTTCTAATTAGAAGTCCCTAAGTAAGGTTTTTCAGAACTTACCTTTTACCGAGATTTTCTACTTCAGATCTACGGCGATTCAACGGTTGATTTGAAAAACTGATCGGTCAAAACTGAAGTACTCTTCGTCCTGAATCCAATAACATCCTCAGTTTTGATATCGGAAGCCCTTAAGCACTCCAAATCGAAAGATAATGTTAGATGTTACTATTCATACACTATTTATTACTATTCATCTTTTCCATTTTTTTTCTTTCTTTCTGATACTTCGTCGCCCCCGGTTTCATTTTATCATTCTGCAGGTTTCGTTTTTTTTTTAAAATATAATAATAATTATTATATAATTAATAATATGATTTTCTTTTATAAAAATTCATATAAATTCCATTTTTTCATCATAAAATATCCCAAAAATTTCTAAAAATTTCCTTTATCATAAATCTTTAGTTATACTCTTAAATCATAATTTTTCTTAATAAAAATCATAATAAAAGAAATTTAAAAATAAATTTCTTTATTCATATTAAAAGAAAGAATATTTCTAAAATTACCATAAAAATTCATTAGAGGCTGATATAATTATTTTAAGCAATACAATATTTCTTTTACTTAAAAGTCTACTTACTTTTAGCAAATCATAATCATTTCTACATAAATAAGAATATATTTGCTTATAGAGCGCAAAAACATAATTTCTCATATTTCTTTTGTAATTTTTTAATCCATGTAATAAATATTCATATTTTCTACGGTTCTTATCTCTATTGTCAAAATTCTCTTTTTTATTCTACATTCCCTTTATTTGGAATTTTTCGTTAAATTTTACGGTTATTACACTATCAGACCCATATTCTATCCTACTGTTATCATATCCTGTCATATCCTGCTCTCTAAACGAGCTCTTATAATTTTCTCACCATATGTAAGTGCGACTAATGAAAGCTTTAAAAGTGTTTCTTTTCACTTTAGAGCGAGAGATTTTGAAGGAGAAGAAAGGTATATCAGTGCTTTTCCATGTTCATTTACTTCTGAAAATGATTTAAGTTAAAATAGAATGAAGAGCTAGACTGTAGGATATATTCATAACAATTGTCTTGTTAGAAAATAATTAATTATTTTTATTTGTGGTACACATAATTTTATATTCTTGGCATAACATTAATTTTATTTTAAATATTAAAATTAATTTTTTTATAAGTATAATTTTATGAATTTAAACTTTTAATATTATAGTTACTCTTCAATTATTTAATTCAACCTTACTTATTATTTAAATTATAAATTTACAATATTAATTAATTAATTTTATATATAATCACTTCTAATAATTATCTCGAGAGATACAAGTTTTTTAAGTTGAAGAGGGTAACATTTATGTGATTAAAGTGCTCATGAGATAATGGAATTTAAGTTTTTCCACACTCAAAAACATATAAATTACTTAAGTTTAATTTAATGGAAAAAAAAAACTCACTAAGATACGTTAAATAAATTTAGACATTATTTATTCACAATACTTATAAAAAAATAATACTAAAGCATAGAAAATATATAGAAGATAATTCTCTTTACTTAAGTAAAAAAAAAATACATGGTTGTTATGTAGAGGAGAGCAAAAGTGTGTTATAATGAAAACTGGATGAGTAAATAAATTGAAATAGTAGTGTACTGTATGAAAAATGAGGGATCGGTGAACAAAAACAAAAGCATCCACATATTTTTAAAATTTACATTTATATTTTTTAATTTTAATTTATAGAAAAAAAATTATAGCAAAATCATTAATAAAATTTATATTTTATGAACTTTTTTAAAAAAATATATTCAAAAATATATTCAAAAATAGTCTAATTTAATGCAATACAAATTATAAAAAAAATTAAATTAATGTTATAAAATTTTAAAATAAGATATATTAGTGTAATTTTTTTTAAAAAAATTAAGGAGTGAATGTAAGTTTTATAAATTTTAATAGCAATTTTTGTCTTAATTTAAAATTAGAGAAAATGTAAATATAATTTTTATAAATCTTAGTAGAAGTAAAAAGTAATTTACTCCTCTTTTTTTACTTTGTCGACCAAATATTAATAAATAAAAATTTAAAAATTAATTATATTATTTTTTTCTTTTATTTATATATTTTTTATACTTGTAGTGCAAAGAATATACACTCTAATTAAAAAGCACAGTATAAAAAATATATAAATAAAAGAAAAAAAATATAATTAATTTTTTAATTTTTATTTATTAATATTTATATATAATGGCGGCATATATATATATATATATATATATATATATATATATATATATATATATATATATTCACCATCATCATCATCATAATAATAAAGTCAATATAGAAGAGGAGTTTTGAAGGGTGAAATAACTCCCAATTTGATTAAGTGTCTATTTTGTAGAATAAAAGTTGTCACACTTTTTTTTCCCCTAGGAAACAAAAGTAGCTAGACTTGCACCGAAAAGAAATTCAAGCCTTTTGTTAGACTGATATATCAGTTAAACAAGTCAACTATGTTAGTTGATGACAGCAAACTAATTAGTTTTAGACAGTTAAGCAAACTACAGTATATATATCTATAGTTATTCTTTGTACTATCAAGTTTCCAATGCATACTTTCACTCTTCATTTCCTTTATCTTTCTATGTTATTTACTTTATTCGTTCTCTATTTTCTCTTTATGGTATCGAGGGGTAAAATCTTTGATGGAGAATTTTGTTCCGAGGTAAGGAGTTGTTTTATTCTCTCATCCTCTCTCTATCAAGCTTGACGATAGCAACTTTCTTTTATGGAAACAGCAAATCAAAGCTATTGTACGAGCTCATGGCCTAGAGTGTTTTCTAAATCCTCTGTACACTTCTCCTCCTCAATTCTCTACTCCAGAAGATGTAGATGTTGGAAGAATTAATCAAGATTACCTGTTATGGTGTAAGCAAGATCAGATGCTGTTATCTTGGTTACTATCATCCATGTCAGAATCAACACTCACGAGAGTTGTTGGTTGTGATAAATCTTGCCAAGTTTGGGACAGATTATAGGTATTTTTCGCTTCTCAGACTAGAGCAAAGATAAATCAATTGAAAGTGCAGTTAAAGAATGTTAAGAAATGGTCACCATCTACTAATGAATATCTGTTGAAAGTAAAATCCATTATAGATGCTTTAAAAACCGTTGGCTATCCTATTTCACAACAAGATCACATTAAGGCTATCTTTGAAGGCTTATCAAAAGAGTATGATACGTTCATCACATCCATCACCACTAGACTCGATCTATACACAGTGAGTGATGTTGAAGCACTGATTCTTCCACAAGAAGCTAGAATAGAAAAGTTTCACAAACCACTTGAATTAGCCTCTGTTCATTACACAAATATGCAAACTGGTAGAAGCAACTTTTACAATAATGGTAGGAATTACAGCAATCCTGGTAAAAATTCTAGTAGAGAAAATGGTTTTGACAGAGGTAGAGGAAATTTTTCAAGAAGAGGCAGAGGTGGTAGGTTTGGACAAAGATCCACAGCAGTCTATCAACTTTGCAATCATGTGGGCCATACAGCTTGGACTTGTTTCTATCGATAAGATCACAATTATCAACAGTCCAATCCTAATGTCACTAACTCTCATATACATCCTGTTGCTTACATGGCCTCCAATCAAAACCTTATGGCTGAAGGTTCCATGTCTCAAATACATTCCAGTCATAATAACAATGCCATCGCAGTACCAGAAACATTGACTGATGCTTCATGGTATATTGATTCTGGTGCCTCTCATCATGTAACACCAGATAGAAAATCTCTAATGTTTGTAGAAAATTATCTTGGTAACGACATCCGTAAACAAATCAAACACATATATGTCTACATCTTATTTAGTCATATTGACCAGTTCTGGGGATATAGGTGCGAGTGGTTGCAACTTCATCGAGATTTTAGCCAACTCGACCATAAACACCTTATTAGTTTCTGAGATTTGCTCAACAAAGAGTAACTCGATCCAACATACACTAAGAGCCAAAGTCAAAGAAAAATCTGCAAAACTAATTTTTCTGAATATGATATAGAAATATAATGAGAATTAAATCTCAGTAGGTTCAACAATAAATCACAATTATCATCAATATATCATCATGTCATGTTAATCTGTATAAATTACAGCAAATATCTTAAATCACGTAAATACACTTTATCTATGCACATGAAAATCATACAATAATGACATGTATGGCATGAATGACTATTTTCAGATTACCATATGATGTTATCAACTTATTTTCATATCAAGTTACCCCAGTCAAGGTGAGTACTTTCTACTCTCCGGTACGGGCTTTTCTCACTTCGTCCGACATGGCACATTTTCTTTTCTTATTAATATAATTATAGCCGTTGGTAAGGCGTCCCCCACTGGTGCACCACACGGATTGCCATGTGACCGTGATCATTTCTTTTCTTTTTCACATTAATAGCCAAAAATATGATTTCAATAACAAGTATGTTCATTATACTCACATGCCATAATTTTTCATCAAAATATAATCATTTCCAAAAATCATTGGTAATCATGACATGAACATAATCATTTCAAATAACATTTTATAAAATATTTTCATGTCAAAATTACACACTTAATATGGCAAGGAGTTCATGCAATGGCAATGGTTATGGCATACACTAGTTATTTATTATTTTCATTTATAAGATTTTTCTTTTTTTAAAATATTATTTTTATCCCTTAATTTTCTTCATGCTTGGCCTCTAGTCACTTTTCTCCTACTTATATCATTTTCAACACATGTTCTCACAAATTTAATATGGCATTCTTCTTCAATTTGATTTCTATTATTATCATATAGTTAATGAGGTTCATTTAGGGTAGAAAAATGTTAAAAATAAGTTTTACCAGCTTTCAACATGGCCTAAACGTATCCTGTAACACGGCTTGGCCATTTCCTGTAAAACAACCATGCTTTAGACTTCAAAATGCCCTTTCCTGCACCGAACACAACCAAGCCATGCCATGGAACACGGCCATGCTCTATGTTGTGTTATTCCCTGATGCAAATGTTCGTCCTACCAGACCTTCTCTCACTAATTCAAGCATAACTCCCTCATTTTAACTCTGAATTAGGTGATCTTAGTGTAAATTTAAAGATAAAACAATTATCTAAAATTATTATGTTGAACATCTTAACTAAATCGAAATGAATCTTGATGATATTACTCCCTCAAGTTAAACATTATTTCTTCTCGGGTAGGTTCTAACCTTTACTTAATAATTTGACCATATCTCCCTTATATGAACTCCAAATTGAGTAATTCTAGTGGCTACATTTCTGTAAGACATATATCTATATTTTTTATGTTAATCAGTTATTTTAATTCTCTACAGAATCTTTCAAAAAATTCAAACACAGAAGTTTTCCTAACAGATTCTTCCTTAATTAACCATTTTCTGACCACTGCTTACTAATCTGATAATAGCTACCTCATATGGACTTCAAATTGAGTGATTCCAGTGGCTAAAAATTCGTGAGACATATATCTATATTTTTTATGTTAACATATTCTTTTAATTCCTAACTAATTCTTCTCATAATTTAAAAAACAAAAACTTCCCTAGTTAATCCGAAATCCAGTTTCCTAACCAAACCTTTTCTAAGGTTTTAGTTCATCATTTTATTATGTCTTCTTCCATTTTCTTCCTAATTTACATCTAATCATATTCCATCAATTTTTTACCACATTTAAATATACAAAATAGTAGCATAAAAATCTTAAATTTTGCCACCCATAGCCATACCTATGCAGAACTTTCTACACCAACCTAAGTATTCAAACATACATCACATGCAAAATCAATATGTAACATGATATAGCAACATCCATGGCCAATCATCTAGGTAACAAATATAGTAAATTTCATCAGAGTTCTAGGATCAAAATTCCATATAAATGTTTCTAATTTCAAAGCTTTTTTTAAATATTGTTAAACCTACCTAAAGATCTCCCTAGCTTACTTAGTGAATTCTTTTTCTTATTTCCTATTGAAGGAAGTAGCAAGATTCCTCCCTTCCCTTAGCTTTACTAGCAGCTTAAATAAGAGAAGGAGGGTGATTTTTTGAACCCCAAGAATGAAGAAGAAAGATAGATTCAAGTGGAGATTAAGCTAACTTACCTTGAGTACTTAGTCCTCTAGACTTCTTCTTCTTCTTTCTTCCTCTCTTCTCCTCTCTTTCTCTCATTTCCTAACTCTACCTTGCTTATATTTTCCTCTCCCTCACTTGAACGAAATTATAATGTTATAAGGGTGAGTTTTGCTTAAATAAACTATCAAGTGGTTCACCTTTCACAACCATGGGTCTACCTTATCACAATTAGGATGTATTTGGTTATTTTTTTGGGAAAAAACAACTCATGTTCTTGTCTTCCTCTCCATTAGTCAAGATATGCAAAGCAAAAGGAGATTTGTATTTTGAAAATCATGTTAAAATGTTCTTAAGACAAGGGACAAGATCCCTTTGATTTAGGAACTCATTTCCTTTTTCTTTTGCTTTAATCAAGTATAATAGGTTTGCCTTTTTAGGTGGTAAATTTGTAGCTCTTGAATCTTCCTTGTTTGGCTGAAATTATTTGTGTAGGATAAGGTGTTTTGTCATAATGCCATGTATTATTACCTACTTGTTGAAATTATGAATGTAGAATATAGATATTTTGTCTTAATGCCATTTATTATTTATCTACTTGTTGAAATTATGAATGTAAGATATAGATGTTTTGTCTTAATGCCATGTGACCTAATCTTAATTGTTATTACACTACTATTTCCTTCTTGGATTTGGGCTCATTCTTACCCATTTCTTTTACTTTGGCTGAAATTATATCTTTCATGAAGGGTTTTGTCACATTTTCATGATTTTTGGGCTATCAGTCCAACTTTTATATCCTAGTCCAAGTCTATGTTTTATTTCTTACTTGGACTATCCTATTGACTTGCTAGAAATTCATGTGAAGTGGAAAAACTCTATATGAAGAGTCCATAGGTGAAAGCCCAATTTATAGGTGGAGATGTTAAACTTAGTAACTCTAGGTCTTAAATTAGGGAAAGTTACTCTAATCCAATCTTTTTGAAATTTTAAAACTTTACTTACTTCACAAAAATTTATCTTTCTTACTCAAGAATTTCACCTCTCTTTAGTAAGTTATTTCTAATTTTTCCTATTAGGTTTTCTCTCTTTACCTATTCCCTTAATGTTAAAAACATTTTCTATGCATACACATAAGATGAAGGATTTCTAAGGATTATATTTCTTAGATATCTAAAAATTGTCTAATAATTTTATTTCCTTAATTAACTATTTATGTACTTTTATTAATAAAAGAAACAAAATTATGGATGTTACATTAAACATTTATATACATTTATTAATAAATGAAACAAAATTAGAGACGTTACATTTCTCTCACCCTAAAAGAAATTTTGTCCTCAAAATTTCAAAAATTACCTTCTAAGAACAATTGCAGATATTTCTTCGTCATGACTTCTTCCATCTCCCAAGTTGCTTCTTCCGGAGTCAAACCTTCCCATAATACCTTAATTAAGGGAATGGTCTTATTCCTCAATTGCTTCACATCGGTGTTCAATATGGATGTTTGTAAGAACCTTTTCTTTTATATTATTTATTATACAATATAGAGTTCACATGCACATCATTAATCAAAACGTACCTACAACAAAATCAAACACATAAATAACTACATCTTATTTATTCTGGTTGATCAATTCCGGAGATATAGGTGCGGGTGGTTGCAACTTCATCGGAATCTGAACCAACTCGACCACAAACATATTATTTGATTTTGGAATCTGCCCAACATAAAGTAACTCGATCCAACGTACACTAAAAGCCAGAGCTATAGAAATATTTGCATAACTAATTTTCTGAACATGATATGAAAATATAGTGAGAATTAAATCCTAGTAAGTTTAACAATAAATCATCATCAATATAGCTCATCACGTCATGTTCAGCTGTATAAACTACGGTAAATATCTTTGGTCACATGAATGCACTATATCTATGCACATGAGAATCGTACAATAATGACATGTATGCCAGGATTAATTATTTTCAGAATATCATATGATGACTATCAATTTATTCTCATATCAAGCTACCCAGGTCAGGGTGAGTATTTTCTACTCTCCGGTACGGGCTTTTCTCGCTCCGTCTGACATGGCCCACTTTCTCTTTCTTTTCTCATTAACATGATCATAACCGTTGGTAGGGCGTCCCCTACTGGTGCACCACACGGATTGCCATGTGACCGTACTCATTTCTTTTCTTTTAACAATGATAGCCAAAAATATGCTTTCAATAACAAGTATGTTCATCAAAATATAACTATTACCAAAAATCATTGGTAATCATGCCATGAACATAACCATTTCAAATATCACTTTATAAAATATTTCCATGTCAAAATTTCACACTTAAGATGGTAAGAAGTTCATACAATGGCAATGGTTATGGCATATACTAGTCATTTATTATTTTCATTTATAAGATTCTTCTTCTTTTTAAATATTAATTTTATTTCTTTATTTTCTTGATGCAGGTTTTCATCACATTTAACCTTCTCTTACTAATCAGAGCATAACTCCCTCAATTTAACTCCGATGTAGGTGATCTTGTTGTCAATTTCAAGATAAAACAATTATAGAAAACTATTATGTTGAACTATTTAGCGAAATATTACAAAATCAATATGATATTATTCCCTCAATGTACAGGTTATTTCTTCTCGAATAGGTTCTGACATCTGCCTACTAATCGGTCTATATCTCCCTCATAAAAATTTCAAATTAAGTGATTCTAGTGGCTAAAATTCTGTAACACATATATCTATAATTCTTATGTTAAACATTTATTTGAAATCCCTACAGAATATTCTCAGAAATTAAAACACAAAAGCTATCCTAACATGTTCTTCCCTGATTAACCATTTTCTGAACACTGCTTATTAACCAGACCATATCTACCTCATATGGACTCTAAATGGAGTGATTCCAGTGGCTAAAAATCCGTGACACATATATCTATAATTATTATGTTAGCCATATATTTTAATTCCCTACAGAAAGTTACCAGAAATTAAAAGATAGAAGCTATCCTAAAATATTCTTCCCTGATTAACCAATTTCTGACCACTGCATACTAATCGGACCATATCTACCTCATATGGACTCCAAATTGAGTGATTCCAGTGGGTAAAAATTCGTGAGACATAGATCTATATTTTTCATGTTAACCATTTGTTTTAATTCCAAACCAATTCTTCCCAGAATATTAAAAACAGAAGCTTAAAAGTTTGTCATCCATAGCCATACCTATGTAGAACTATCTACACCAGCCTAAGTATTCAAACATACATAATATGTAACATAATATAGCAACATCCATGGCCAATCATCAAAGTTCTAAGATCAAAATATCATATAAATATTATAAGTTTAAAAATTTTTCTTAAAAAAGAAATATTGTTAAACTTACTTTAAGTACTTAGTCCTCTAGACTTCTCCTTCCTCTTTCTTCCTTTCTTTCTCTCCTTTCCTCACTCTACCTTACTTCTATTTTTCCTTTCCCTCACTTGGACGAAAATTATAATGTTATAGGGGTGGGTTTTGCTTAAATAGACCACCAAATAATTCATCTTTCATGATCATGGGTCTACCTTATCACAATTAGGATACACTTGGTTGAATTTTTGGAAAACAAACAACTTATATTCTTGTCTTCCTCTTCCTTAGTCAAGATATGCATAGCAAAAGGAGATTTGTATTTTGAAAATTAAGATAATATGTTTCTAAGATAAGGGACAAGGCCCCTTTGATTTAGGGATTCATTTCTTTTTCTTTTGTCTTAATCAATTATGATAGGTTTTCCTTTTTAGGTGGCAAATTTCCAATCCTTGAATCTTCCTTGCTTAACTAAAATTATTTGTGTAGGATAATGATGTTTTGTCATAATGCTATGTATTATTACCCACTTGCTAAAATTATGAGTGTAGGATATAGATGTTTTGTCCTAATGCCATGTATTATCACACCACTTGCTAAATTTTTGTCTTAATGCCATGTCACCTAATCTTGATTACACCATTATTTCATCACTTTATTTTATTTTTGATTTTATTTTTCCTCTTGGGTTTGGGCTCATTTTTGCCCATTTCTTTACTTTGGATAAAATTCTACCTTTCATAATGGGCTTAGTCACATTTTCATTATTTTTGGGCTACCGGTCCATTTTTTATATCCTAGTCCAAGTCTATGTTTTATTTCTTCCTTGGGCTATCCTATTGGCTTGCTTAAAATTCACGTGAAGTAGAAAAACTCTATATGAAGTGTCCATGGTTGAAAGCCCAATTTATGGGTGGAGATACTAAACATAGTAACTTTAACTTTTAAATTAGGAAAAATTACCCTAATCCAATCTTCTTGAAATTTTAATACCTCTATTTACTTCACAAAAATTTATCTTCCTTACCCAAAAATTTCACCTTTCTTTAATATATTTATTTCTAATTTTTCCTCTTAGGTTTTTTCTCTTTACCTATTTCATTAATGTTAGAACATTTCTATGCATACACGTGAGGTGAAGAATTTTTAAGGATTATATTTTCTTATATATATAAAAATTGTCTAATAAATTTTATTTTCTTACGGGATGTTACAATGTCGGTACTAGCTGGTATGTCATGTTATCATTTATTTGGATTGGTTCATCTTGTATGACATGTGATGAATCTGAAAAGATACTTTTGGAGCTGGGATACATGGAAAACATTATGTAGGTTGGACAAATTAGGTGGGAGGACAACTTGATATGCTGACGTCCCCACTTTCTTCAATATTTGGTAGGGTCTCAATAATCACAGACTTAACTTTTTGGTTTTTAAGAGACCTACTAACTCTAGTAGTCAGAAAAAGTTTCAGAAATACATGATCTCCTTCCTTAAACTCCAGAGGTCTATGTCTTTTATCATAGTAACTCTTTTTTCAACTTTGAGTTGTAAGTATTTTGTCTCGTATCATCCTGATTTGTTCAGTAGTTTGTTGAACTAGATCAGGACCTAATGAGTTCTTTTCTCCTACCTCAAACCAACATAGTGGATATGGCACTTCCTACCATATAAAGCTTCGTAGGGGGCCATCTTAATACTGGAGTGATAACTATTATTATAAGCAAAGTCCACTAAAGGTAGGTACTTATCCCATCTTTTACCTTGCTCTATCACACAGACCCTTAAGATATCTTCTAGGGTTTGAATGGTCCATTCTGTTTGCCCGTCAGTCTAAGGATGGTAAGCAATACTGAACCACAACTGAGTTCTAAAAGCTTCTTGTAACGCCATCCAAAACCTCGACTTGAACCTTAGATATCTATTAGAAACGATATTTAAGGGAATTCCATGTAGTCTAACTATTTTCTTGATGTACAATTGGACCAATTTGTCAATTGAAAAGTTAATTTTTATGGGCAAAAAGTAAGCAAAGTTGGTTAATTTGTCAACTATTACTCAGATAGAGTCATGTCCAACTGAAGTCTTAGGTAAGCCTACCACAAAATCCATCAAAATACTATCCCATTTTCATTTAGGGATCTTAAGAGGTTGTAAAAATTTTGTTGACTTTTGATGCTCTACCTTCACCTTCTGACAAGTTAGACATTTTGCCACAAACTCAGCAATGTTCTTTTTCATCCCTGACTACCAATACATCATCTTAAAATGCTGGTACATTTTAGTGGATCTAGGATAGACTGTGTATTTACTCTAATGCTCTTCCTACAGGATCTTAGTCTTCAACTCTTGTTCTTGAGGAACACAGACCCTTCCTTGATACATGATTACTTTATCTTTCGAGACAGAAAAATCATCTTGATCATTATGATCCCGTAAGTATTGGTTGTGAACTTAAGCCTATTTAATCTGGGCTCTAAAGTCACACTCTATACTCAACCCATTGATAATTAGCTTCTTTGATGTAAAAGTAGTGTCCAGCTTCAAATTTCGAAACTCTTATAGCATCTACATCTCATACACCATCATCCGACCTATGTGTAGAGATTTTCGACTTAAGGCATCAGCTACAACGTTCGTCTTTCCTGGATGATACTTTATCTCAAACTTGTAGTCATTGAGGAATTCTACCCATCTCTGTTGCCTCATATTTAACTCTTTCTGGTCAAAAAAATACTTAAAACTCTTATGATCGTAGTATACTTCAAATGTCGCTCCGTATAAATAGTATCACCAAATCTTTATGGCAAACACCACCTCGCCAATTCAAGATCATGGGTTGGATAGTTTCTTTCGTGGGGTCTTAGTTGCCTAGAGGCATAAGCAACTACTCTCTTGTCTTGCATTAGCACACACCCTAGCCCTTTCTTTGAAGTATCATTATACACTTCAAAATGTCCTGTGGGGTCTGGAATAATTAAAATATGAGGAGTGATCAATCTTGTCTTAAGCTCTTGAAAACTAACTTCATATCGATCAGTCCATTTTAAATGACTTC
>CM073471.1:26900000-26932500 GCA_037074535.1 Gleditsia sinensis
TCACCTTTCATAACCATGGGTCCATCGTATCACAATTAGGATGCACTTGGTTGTTTTTTTGGGAAAAAATAGCTCATGTTCTTATTTTCCTCTCCCTTAGTCAAGATATGCATAGTAAAAGGAAATTTGTAATTTGAAAATCATGTTAAAATATTCTTAAGATAAGGGACAAGGTCCCTTTGATTTAGGGATTCATTTCCTTTTTCTTTTGTCTTAATCAAGTATGATAGGTTTGCCTTTTTAGATAGTAAATTTTCAGCCCTTGAATCTTTCTTGCTTGGCTGAAATTATTTGTCTAGAATAAGGATGTTTTGTCATAATGCCATGTATTATTACCTATTTGTTGAAATTATGAATACAGGATATAGATGTTTTGTCCTAATGCCATGTATTATTTATCTACTTATTGAAATTATGAATGTAGGATATAGATGTTTTGTTTTAATGTCATGTGACCTAATCATGATTTTTAGGCTATCGATCTAACTTCTATATCCTAGTCCAAGTCTATGTTTTATTTCTTGCTTGAACTATTCTATTGGCTTGCTAGAAATTCATGTGAAGTGGAAAAACTCACAAAAATTTATCTTTTTTACCCAAGAATTTTGCCTCTCTTTAGTATGTTATTTCTAATTTTTCCTATTAGGTTTTCTCTCTTTACCTATTCCCTTAATGTTAGAAACATTTTCTATGCAAACACATAAGGTGAAGAATTTCTAAGGATTATATTTCTTAAATATCTAAAAATTGTCTAATAATTTTATTTCTTTAATTAATTATTTATGTACTTTTATTAATAAAAGAAACGAAATTATGGATGTTACATTAAATATTTATGTACCTTTATTAATAAATGAAACGAAATTATGAATGTTACATGGGTAATGGCCAAGGTTTGTTAATTTCTAATATAGGCACTTCTTATGTTAAATCTCCCTTTGATAGAAATACATTTCTCTCCTTGAACAATCTATTACATGTCCCAGCAATAACCAAGAATCTACTGAGTGTATCCAAGTTTGCTAAAGATAACTTATTTTTCTTTGAGTGTCATCCTAACGACTGCTATGTGAAAGCATAGGGAACACAGGAAATTTTGCTGCAAGGTAGACTACAAAATGGACT
This sequence comes from Gleditsia sinensis, assembly GCA_037074535.1. Lineage (NCBI taxonomy): Eukaryota > Viridiplantae > Streptophyta > Magnoliopsida > Fabales > Fabaceae > Gleditsia > Gleditsia sinensis. The sequence goes on from CM073471.1 coordinate 26,901,126, forward strand.
TTACAAGTTTGATGCGTTCCCTTTGACCCATCAATCATCCAGCACATTCAAAGAAGCCACTATTTCTAGATCCAGTCATTCCTCACTTGTTGCAGCTCTCGCTAATACATCCAGGAGTAGTTTTCCATCAAACTATAGTTCCTCTATTAATGTTGTATCAAGTAGAAATAGTTCATCTAGTTTTAGCCTTTGGCACTGCAGATTGGGGCATCCTACTGCTAAGATTGTACATCAGATTCTTCATATGTGTAATCTTCCTTCAAATAATAAAACTATCAATGATTTTTGTAAGGCTTGTTTCTATGGAAAGGCTCATAAACTATCTGTCACGGCCCCAAATGATGGAACACATGACCGGCACGACATAAGGGTTTCCCCCTAGCCGCAAGCCTAACACATAGCATGCACAAATATCCAGCACACAATCCAGAGTACATAATAAATATAACTGGCCACATATGCCACATCCAATATCAGAAAATACTGTATATATGTATATATATATATATCTCATGATATCTCATGAATCCAACATTCTGATTCAACTTGGCCCATGGCCTCATAATATCAACATTATTGTAAAATATAAAACCATTTTTTCAAACAACACATCAAAATACGCAAGAAGCGAGGATCCTGCCTGTATGTTCATGGAGATACTCTAGACATAACTAAACTAAATAAACAAGACAAAAGAGCCTTGCCCAAACTAGGGCTCACCAACACTATCTTCAGCCTCCTACGAAGCTGTAGCTGGATCAAAGTCTCTTTGACTATCTGTGGGGAGGAAACAAAAGAGGGGTGAGATTACCACATCTCAGTGAATGAGTAAATCACACTATAACAGAAACAGGGCAAACCAAGCACGAGTGTTTCGCAATGGGTTTAATAATTGAAATCCAAATGTAAAGATAACAATAGAAACATTAAGCATTTAACCATAATTTATTGAAAGAATGCTAAACAATTCAAAAGATAAAACATGATTAAATCAATAACCGTAAGCAAATCAATTATGCATGGTAAGTAATACATGAAGATATTTATGCAATAACAATGATGAATGAGCTTGTTTAGAAATATTTAATCTTTAAGAAAAATGCATCAGTTTATTGGAGGTCTTTCCTGACAGATCTATCATCTCCCCCAAGCACACAGCAAGGGTAGGGTAATCACTGTAGGCGTAGACATAAGTCCACCCTAAATTTCCCTGTGTCTTAGGCAGTCATATGCCCGTCACAGTATCCTAGGCCGAAGCCTTAACATGATCATGGTGCACCAAGGCTAGCACTACCTGCGGCTAGCTAACAGTGATCTAAAAGGGTTCCTCCAATAGAAAACATTTGAAAATATGCTATTCAAAGCGTTTAAAGTAAAACATTTCAATAACATTATAATAAAGTTATAATTCTCCATCTAGCTCTTTTCATGCATAAAATTCCGTTCTAAAAATATATCTCATCCATGAATTCCCATGGAGACCTTTATCATCATAAACTTTCCCTTTAAAAATATCGTCCGTAGACGTCACATAGATGCTCATCATGCATCAAATCATTTCATGGCTAACTTAGTTCATTTCTATGACTAAGTTCGCATTTCTATAAATCTAGCTCAAATGGAGAATTATCAGCCTAGATGCTTGCCCTGCATACCTAGAGTTCAACTAGGATTTAAATTTATAATTTCTAACATGGTTGGAATATATTGGTTTCCAAATCGGTAAAACAATTTAGCATACATTCCAGCTAGTTAAAATCATACGAGAGAGTTATAAATCAAATTCTTAAAACATACGCTATAGTATGAAAAACCCACTCACAGGTAAGGGCTCCAGATTGGACAGCCCTAAAATCCTAGTTCCTGGTCTGAATTCGGTAAAACAGACCCCAAAATCGAGTCTGGAAGATCCAAAAACCTTAAATGAGCTTGGTTACTGTTCACCGCCGGAAAATACTATTCACGCCGGAAAACACTATTCACCGCCACTATTCACCGCCGGAAAACACTATTCACTGTCACAAAAATTTTACCGAATCAACAAAACAATTTCATATCCTAATATTTATCTAATTTCTGAATCCATCTACGGAGTCAGATTTCTAATTAGAAGTCCCTAAGTAAGGTTTTTCAGAACTTACCTTTTACCGAGATTTTCTACTTCAGATCTACGGCGATTCAACGGTTGATTTCAAAAACTGATCGGTCAAAACTGAAGTACTCTTCGTCCTGAATCCAATAATACGTTCAGTTTTGATATCGGAAGCTAATCGGTACTCCAAATCGAAAGATAAAATTGGATATCACTATTTACTCACTATTCATTACTATGCATCTTTCCGTTTTTTTTCTTCGAATCCGTTTTCTCCGCCCCCGGTTTCATTTATCATTCTGCAGGTTTGTTTTTTTTTTTTTTTTTTTTTTTTAAATAATAATAATTATTAAATAATTAATAATATAATTTTCTTTTATAAAATTCATATAAATTCCGTTTTACATCTAAAAATATCCCAAAAATTTCTAAAAATTTCCTTTCTCATAAATCTTTAGTTAAACTCTTAAATCATAATTTTTCTTAATAAAAATTATAATAAAACAAATTTTAAAACAAATATCTTTATTCATATTAAAAGAAAGAATATTTCTAAAAATACCATATAAATTCATTAAAGGCCGATATAATTATTTTAAGCAACACAATACTTCTTTTACTTAAAAGTCCACTTACTTTTAACAAATCATAATTATTTCTACATAAATAATAATATTTTTGCTAATAGCGCGCCAAAATATAAATTCTCATATTTCTTTTGTAATTCTTTAATCCATGTAATAAATATACATATTTTTACTGGTTCTTATCTCTATTGTCAAAATTCTTTTTTTTATTCTACATTCCCTTTAATTGGAATTTTTCGTTAAATTTTACGGTTATTACATTCTTCCCCCCTTAAAGAAATTCGGTCCCCGAATTTCATCACCACAGTTGCAGATAAACACTAACTTTATTGTTCAAATAAATGCGGATATTTGGCCCGTATATCCTCCTCTCTTTCCCAAGTAGCTTTCTTAAAAGAGTAATTTTTTTTTTATATCACCTTTACTATAGGTATTTCTTTTAACCATAACTTCTTTACTTGTCAGTCCACTATTGCTACTGGTTGTTCCTCTTAGGTTAAATCTTTCTGTAACTGAATCTATGGACACTGTATAACATGTGTAGAATCCGGTAAATATTTCCGTAGTATAGACACATGAAAAAAAACTGGATAAACATTATCCAATGCAAGTGGTAGACCGATCCTATCAAGAATTTCAAATGGTTCTATATACCGAGAGTGTAACTTTCCTTTCTTTCCAAATCTCATTACCTCTTTCTTTGGTGAGTCCTTCAAGAATATGTGATCACCAATTGATAATTCCTAGTGCTCAACATTCATAGTCCTTATAAACTTTTGACTTGTATTGAGTTTTCAGTATTATTATTTTTTTAATCAATTTCACTTTATCAATGACATCTTATAATAAATCTAACTCAACTGAGTCATTTAACAGAACATTTGTAACCCCTCTTACATAAGGTTTAAATCATTTTATTATAGACAGATTCTGCTAAGGAATCTTTCACCAATTAAAAAAAAATGCTTGAAGCATGCTCCCCAAGCTAGCATCATTAATTTAGATAAGTCATATTCTATCTATTGTATGTTATTCCAAATTAAATTTCCAAAGTTTAACTTTTCTCAATTCACCCACATATTAAGAAACCTATGATGTTCATGTAAAACTTCAAATGATTGTCATTCTATATTGACATGATAATTACTGCTATGAGCAAGTTCAACTAAAGACAATTAATTTCTCCAAACTTTCACCACAATAATATAAAGATACTTAAAGCATAACTTCTAATGTATAAACACATCATTTAAATTTAGTATTAGTCATATTATAATCTAATAAAGATCCTTAGACTTCCTGAATAACTCTCTTGAGATAATATATTAAATTCGTATTTGCCAACATATCGGCCAATGAAAAATTTAACTTGTATCTTCTTTTTACCATTATACTAGTACCATTTTATCTCAGTATATCCTTATTATCTCGGTTTATCCATATTTACAATTTATGGCTTCTTCTGAAATTTCTTTTCTTAACAATTATTTATACGTAAATTTTCAAATCTCAACATGATTTTCATTCTAGATACTAGTCTCAATTTAGCAAAGTATAAATTCTTAACACAAATATCTTAATTACTTACATTATTCTCAGAGATGATTCTAAAAATATTTTCCATGTTTTCAAATTAAAAATTTCAAGATTAACTTAAATCTTATTTTTCATACTTTATTCTTCAAAAACTTTAACACCGTTAATTCCTTTAATTATATTCGTCAAAGCACCATTACATCATCATCCATCTATTCTTTTCAAAATCTCTATTACTTTAATCTACTAATCAGTTGAACACCATAATAACTGAATTCCAAAGATTAGAAATTATCTTTCCTTGCAATGAGGGAAAACAACCTTGCATTTAATGCCAGCCGTTAATGAGGGAGAATGCAGTGAAACAGACGAAAAGCACAATAGAGAATGGTGCCAAAATAGAAAGTCAAAAATTTGGCAAATATTGAAAAGCATTAAAATCGGTGGCCGTAATTCTTGAAAATCTGTAAACAAAAATCTAGCTGCTATTTCGGCGAAAAACGGTGGCCGCAATCGGTGGCCGCAAATTTTGAATATATGTGCCAAAATTTAATTCAAAGATATTGTTATTCGGCGGAAGCATATCATATGGAAAAGAAATATTTTCGAGCCTATAAAGTCTGTAAATAACAAGAGCACATAGTTAACTGGTAGGATGCAGTTGGTTGCTTCAAAATATATAATCAATCAACTGTAAATAACCAGTCCAAATTAAAATTTCTCAAAATAGCTAGTCAACTTATAAACCAATAGTCGACTGGTAAAAACATTGAGAAAACAAAATAAACCATTTGATTGTTCCTCTTCAACAATTAATTGGTTTGCATTTTCACTCTTTTTCTTTTTCTTCTTTTTTACAATGACGGCTATCACCTACAACCTTTCAAGACATCAATGCTTCATCAAAGACAACAAGAAAAAGACAGATTTCTAGTGATATCTTATCTGATGCTCTTTATGTGCTTAATATGGGTCACAGTCATAACTACTGTACATATACATGCTTGCCGTTTTTTTTTTACCTTTAATTTAGCTGATATCCACCAATCACTCACATAGCTATTCTAATAATATCCGGCCTATTCGCATAACTATTATAAATATGCCCTTCTCTGAGTTCTATAAATGCTTACATTAGTATCTTTATATTCATACTCAGAGTTAAGGTGATAGAAATTATGGAGGGAACTGCATTTCGTCAATTTCGAAATATCTGTGTCTTTTGTGGTTCCAGTCCTGGAAAAGATGGGGAGTATGTGAAAGCAGCACAAAACCTGGGTATGGTGCTGGCCAGAAGAAAAATTCATCTAGTCTATGGTGGAGGTAACTGTGGGTTAATGGGGTGTGTAGCTACAGCTGCACATGTAGGAGGATGCCAAGTTCTAGGTATTATTCCTACAGCTCTAGCTGCATCCAGCAACATAGGGAAAACAATTGGGGAAGAATATAGAGTAGCTTCCATGCATGAACGCATGGCTAGAATGATGAGTAATGCTGACGCTTTCATTGCCTTACCAGGTGGTTTTGGTACTTTAGAGGAGATTTTCCAAATAGTCTCTTGGGCACAACTGAATATGCATCACAAACCGATAGGCTTGTTAAATGTTAATCATTTCTTTGATGGTTTGTTGTCTTTTCTAGATCAAACTGTGGAACAGAAGTTTATTCCACACTCAGCACGACAAATTCTTATCTCAGCTTCAAATGCTGAGGAATTGATTGATGCCTTACAAGCATATGTTCATGTACCTGATTCAACTATGGCTCGAATAGAATGGACAACTGACAACAGCAAAAAGCGCAAATTGGACTTGGATCTTAATCTGTAACTGTAGCAAGATGTGGACATTGCTGTACCACTTTTACCTTCTTAGAATTATCTTGGATACCATCTTGCTAGCCACATACCTTAAGAAAGTACTATTACTAAGTCAAAATTCATATTTTGAGAACTTAGCATATAGCTGATACTCCTTTGGAGTTTGTAATACTATCTTTAAATATTGCTTATGATCCTCTGCACTCTTGAAATATTCTAGTATATGATCAATAAATATAATAACAACTTGATTTAGGGATGGCTTAATTACTTATTCATTAACTCTATGAATGTAGCTGGGGCATTTGTCAATCCAAATGACATAACTATAAACTCATAGTGTCCTTGCCGAATCCTGAAAACAAATTTTTTTTTTATCCTCTTCTCTTATCCTTAATTGATGATATCTAAATATCAAATCAAGTTAAATTTTTTTTTTTTAAAAAAAATGTTGAGCACTTTCTAACTGATCAAATAGATTATCTATACGAGGTAATGGGTATTTATTCCACATTCTCACTTTATTCAACTGTTTATAATCTATGTATAGTCATAGTGATCCATATACTGGAGCACTCCAAATAAAACTACTAGGGCTTTTAAATCCCTTGTCTAACATATCTTGTAACTACTTCTTTTTCAGTTCTTTAAGTTCAGTGGGTGCCATTCTATATGAAAATATAGACGCTGGCCAGGAAATAAATCAATACCAAACTCTATTTATTATTTCGGGGTAATCCTCACAATTCCTCAGGAATTATATTAGAAAATTCTCTAATCACTGGAACTTGATTTACAAAGGTATACCTTATATCAGCATCTCTCACCACTGCCAACTATCCTTGGCACCTTTTTGTAATCACTTATGGACTGCTAAAGCAGAGATTAGGTTACTGGGTATCTCACTAAGATTTCTTTGTATCAAGAGAAAAATATTCTCCAAGAATATTGAATTTAATCACCTTCTAGTGACATTTCAAAATGACATGACATAATGCCAACTAATTCATTCTCAATATCACATCACACTCTACCATATCTAGACAACTGAGTACAACAGATGTCACATTCAGAAACCATCATACCAGAGTTTGACCTCTTCCGTACCTTGGTGGTATAGGATTTGCCTAAACTCAGCATTCCGCTGAGGTTTGCCCTACTACCATTCAAGAGGACACGCGGAGAGACTCTGTATGGATCTTTTCCCAAGTAACATCTCATATAACTGGTATCTCGCTATAAAATAGATATACCCCAACCGTCACTTAACCATGCCAACATAGCATACTATAAACTGACTTACTTGAACAAAAAGACAACATCCTATCGAACCCCTTTAGCAGCACCGTGAGTATAAACATGTCCGGATTCATACCCATACTCAAAGTCCTACCTAAAGGTCCGTTACTCCATGAACACAGGGAAACCTAATGCTCTGATACCACTCTGTCACGGCCCCAAATGATGGAACACATGACCGGCACGACATAAGGGTTTCCCCCTAGCCGCAAGCCTAACACATAGCATGCACAAATATCCAGCACACAATCCAGAGTACATAATAAATATAACTGGCCACATATGCCACATCCAATATCAGAAAATACTGTATATATGTATATATATATATATCTCATGATATCTCATGAATCCAACATTCTGATTCAACTTGGCCCATGGCCTCATAATATCAACATTATTGTAAAATATAAAACCATTTTTTCAAACAACACATCAAAATACGCAAGAAGCGAGGATCCTGCCTGTATGTTCATGGAGATACTCTAGACATAACTAAACTAAATAAACAAGACAAAAGAGCCTTGCCCAAACTAGGGCTCACCAACACTATCTTCAGCCTCCTACGAAGCTGTAGCTGGATCAAAGTCTCTTTGACTATCTGTGGGGAGGAAACAAAAGAGGGGTGAGATTACCACATCTCAGTGAATGAGTAAATCACACTATAACAGAAACAGGGCAAACCAAGCACGAGTGTTTCGCAATGGGTTTAATAATTGAAATCCAAATGTAAAGATAACAATAGAAACATTAAGCATTTAACCATAATTTATTGAAAGAATGCTAAACAATTCAAAAGATAAAACATGATTAAATCAATAACCGTAAGCAAATCAATTATGCATGGTAAGTAATACATGAAGATATTTATGCAATAACAATGATGAATGAGCTTGTTTAGAAATATTTAATCTTTAAGAAAAATGCATCAGTTTATTGGAGGTCTTTCCTGACAGATCTATCATCTCCCCCAAGCACACAGCAAGGGTAGGGTAATCACTGTAGGCGTAGACATAAGTCCACCCTAAATTTCCCTGTGTCTTAGGCAGTCATATGCCCGTCACAGTATCCTAGGCCGAAGCCTTAACATGATCATGGTGCACCAAGGCTAGCACTACCTGCGGCTAGCTAACAGTGATCTAAAAGGGTTCCTCCAATAGAAAACATTTGAAAATATGCTATTCAAAGCGTTTAAAGTAAAACATTTCAATAACATTATAATAAAGTTATAATTCTCCATCTAGCTCTTTTCATGCATAAAATTCCGTTCTAAAAATATATCTCATCCATGAATTCCCATGGAGACCTTTATCATCATAAACTTTCCCTTTAAAAATATCGTCCGTAGACGTCACATAGATGCTCATCATGCATCAAATCATTTCATGGCTAACTTAGTTCATTTCTATGACTAAGTTCGCATTTCTATAAATCTAGCTCAAATGGAGAATTATCAGCCTAGATGCTTGCCCTGCATACCTAGAGTTCAACTAGGATTTAAATTTATAATTTCTAACATGGTTGGAATATATTGGTTTCCAAATCGGTAAAACAATTTAGCATACATTCCAGCTAGTTAAAATCATACGAGAGAGTTATAAATCAAATTCTTAAAACATACGCTATAGTATGAAAAACCCACTCACAGGTAAGGGCTCCAGATTGGACAGCCCTAAAATCCTAGTTCCTGGTCTGAATTCGGTAAAACAGACCCCAAAATCGAGTCTGGAAGATCCAAAAACCTTAAATGAGCTTGGTTACTGTTCACCGCCGGAAAATACTATTCACGCCGGAAAACACTATTCACCGCCACTATTCACCGCCGGAAAACACTATTCACTGTCACAAAAATTTTACCGAATCAACAAAACAATTTCATATCCTAATATTTATCTAATTTCTGAATCCATCTACGGAGTCAGATTTCTAATTAGAAGTCCCTAAGTAAGGTTTTTCAGAACTTACCTTTTACCGAGATTTTCTACTTCAGATCTACGGCGATTCAACGGTTGATTTCAAAAACTGATCGGTCAAAACTGAAGTACTCTTCGTCCTGAATCCAATAATACGTTCAGTTTTGATATCGGAAGCTAATCGGTACTCCAAATCGAAAGATAAAATTGGATATCACTATTTACTCACTATTCATTACTATGCATCTTTCCGTTTTTTTTCTTCGAATCCGTTTTCTCCGCCCCCGGTTTCATTTATCATTCTGCAGGTTTGTTTTTTTTTTTTTTTTTTTTTAAATAATAATAATTATTAAATAATTAATAATATAATTTTCTTTTATAAAATTCATATAAATTCCGTTTTACATCTAAAAATATCCCAAAAATTTCTAAAAATTTCCTTTCTCATAAATCTTTAGTTAAACTCTTAAATCATAATTTTTCTTAATAAAAATTATAATAAAACAAATTTTAAAACAAATATCTTTATTCATATTAAAAGAAAGAATATTTCTAAAAATACCATATAAATTCATTAAAGGCCGATATAATTATTTTAAGCAACACAATACTTCTTTTACTTAAAAGTCCACTTACTTTTAACAAATCATAATTATTTCTACATAAATAATAATATTTTTGCTAATAGCGCGCCAAAATATAAATTCTCATATTTCTTTTGTAATTCTTTAATCCATGTAATAAATATACATATTTTTACTGGTTCTTATCTCTATTGTCAAAATTCTTTTTTTTATTCTACATTCCCTTTAATTGGAATTTTTCGTTAAATTTTACGGTTATTACACTATCTTACTCATCTTTAAATATAAAATATACAGAAACATTGCAGCTCATTCACATAGATGTTTTGGGACCATCACCAATGAAGTCAGAAAATGGTTTTAGATATTTTCTTCACTTTACTAATGCATTTACCAAATATACCTGGCTTTTCTTACTCGAAAATAAGTCAAAATTCTATACAGCATTCTTAAAATTCAAAAAGATGGTGGAGTTGCAAGTCCAATTCAAGATAAAAGCTGTGCAATCTGATTAGGTTGGAGAATTCAGGAAGTTGAGCCAATTCCTCACCAGTGAAGGAATCATACATCGAAGAAGCAGCCCTTATACTCATGAACAGAATGGGACAGCCGAAAGGAAGATTAGACACATAACTGAGTCTGGATTGACACTTTTTGCTTATGCTTCCTTACTGCTTTCTCTATGGGAACATTCCTTCTCCACTACTGTATTTCTCATTAACAGAATACCCACAACAATCCTTAATGGTATAAGTCCTTTTGGGCCTTTATTTCACAAACTACCTAACTATTCAGCATTAAAAGTTTTTGGATGTGCCTGCTATCCTCTACTTAGACCATATAATCAGTTCAAGATGGATTTTAAATCCACTCAATGCGTATTTCTTGGTTACAGTGATGTTCACAAAGGGTATAAATGTGCTGACTCAAATGGCAGACTCTTTATTTCAAGAGATGTAATTTTTTATGAATATCTCTTCCCTTTTGAAAATGGTTTTACAAAGCTGTCTGCAAGAAACACTACAAGTGTATATTCAATTGTCTCAACCACTCCCCCACTTATACAACCTATTACTCCATCAATGCAACTCTCTCTAAGACAAATGAATAACAGAACAACTGATCATAATCTGACTGCACCTTCACAATCTCAAGACAATACTTCATCATCAGATTCAGAAAGATTGAATAATTCCCGTCCCTCAGCTTCTAGTTCATTACGCACACATCCTAACAAGGTCAAAGAAAGGTATTTTCAAACCAAGAATCCTGATAGCAGAATCAAAACCAAATTCTGTTGAAGATGCCCTATCACGTGAACACTGGAGATCGGCCATGGAAGATGAGTTTAAAGCTCTTCTTAAAAACCAAACCTGGACTCTAGTAGACCCACCCACTAATAGAAACCCAATTGGGTGTAAGTGGGTCTTCAGAGTCAAATATAACTCAGATGGAAGTGTGCAAAGGTACAAGGCTAGGCTTGTGGCCAAAGGGGTCAATCAAGTGCAAGGATTTGATTATGAACAAACATTCTCTCTAGTGATTAAACCCAATACAATTAGAATCATTCTCACCATTGTTGTGACTAAGGGCTAGAAAATCAGGCAACTAGATGTGAACTATAACATCCCGTAATTTTTAGATATTTTCCTTATAAATTCTTCACTTTACATATATGCGTAGAAATGTTCTAATATTAATGGAATAGATAAAGAAAGAAAACCTAAGAGGAAATATTAGAAATAAACATGGTAAAGAAAGGTGAAATTCTTAGGTAAGGAAGATAAATTTTTGTGAAGTAAAGGTCTTAAAATTTTAAGAAGATTGGATTAGGGTAATTTTTCCTAATTTAAGAGTAAAAGTTACTAAGTTTAGTATCTCCACCCATAAATTGGGCTTTCACCTATGGACACTTCATATAAATTTTTTCTTCTTCACATAAATTTTTAGCAAGCCAATAGGATAGCCCAATGAAGAAATAAAATATGGACTTGGACTAGGATATAGAAATTGGACCGATAGCCCAAAAATCAAGAAAATGTGACCAAGTCCATTATGAAAGGTAGAATTTTAACCAAAGTAAAGAAAATGGGCAAGAATGAGCCCAAATCCAAGAGGAAAAATAAAATAAAATAAAATAGGTGATGATATAATAATGTAATAATAATAAAGATTAGGTTACATGGCATTAAGACAAAAATTTAGCAAGTGGTGTGATTCTACATTCATAATTTTGGCAAGTGGCATGATAATACAAGGCTTTAGGACAAAAATATCTATATGCTACACTCATAATTCTAGCAAGTGGTATGATAATACATGGCATTAGGACAAAACATTCCTATCCCACACAAATAATATCAACCAAATAATGGAGATTCAAGGGCTAGAAATTTTCCACTTAAAAAGGCAAATCTATCATACTTGATTAAGACAAAAGAAAAAGGAAATGAATCCCTAAATCAAAGGGATCTTGTCCCATATCTTAAGAACATATCATCATAATTTTCAAAATACAAATCTCATTTCCCTATGCATATCTTGACTAAGGAAGAGGAAGACAAGAGCATAAGTTGTTTGTTTTCCAAAAATTCAACAAAGTGTGTCTTAATTGTGATAAGGTAGACCCATAATCATGAAAGGTGAATTATTTGGTGATCTATATAAGAAAACCCACCCTTACAACATTAGAATTTTGTCCAAGTGAGGGAGAGGGAAAATAGAAGCAAGGTAGAGTGAGGAAAGGAGAGGAAGAAAGGAAGAAATAGGAATGAGAAGTCTAAGGGACTAAGTGCTCCAGGTAAGTTTAACAATATTTCTTTTAAAGAAAATTTTTGAAACTTATAATATTTATATGAGATTTTGATCTTCGAACTTTGATGATTGGTCATGGATGTTGCTATATCATGTTACATATTGATCTTGCATGTGATGTATGTTTGAATACTTAGGTTGGTGTAGATAGTTCTGCATGGGTATGGCTATGGGTGGCAGAATTTTTAGCTTCGGTGTTTTAATTTCTGGGAACAATCTATAAGGAATTAAAATAAATGGTTAACATATAAATTATAGATATGTGTGTCATGGATTTTTAGCCACTGGAATCATTCAATTTAGAATTTATATGAGGTAGATATGGTCCGATTAGTAAACAAATGTCAGAAAATGGTTAATCAGGGAAGAATATGTTAGGATAGTTTTGGTGTTTTAATTTCTGGGAAACTTCTATAAGGAATTAAAATAAATTGTTAACATAAGAATTATAGATATGTGGGTCATGGATTTTTAGCCACTGGAATCATTCAATTTAGAGTTTATATGAGGTAGATATGGTCCGATTAGTAAACAAAGGTCAGAAAATGGTTAATCAGGGAAGAATATGTTAGGATAGTTTCGGTGTTTTAATTTCTGGGAAATATCTATAAGGAATTAAAATAAATTGTTAACATATGAATTATAGATATATGTGTCATGGATTTTCAGCCACTGGAATCATTCAATTTAGAGTTCATATGAGGTAGATATGGTCCGATTAGTAAACAAATGTCAGAAAATGGTTAATCAGGGAAGAATATGTTAGGATAGTTTCGGTGTTTTAATTTCTGGAAAACTTCTATAAGGAATTAAAATAAATTGTTAACATAGGAATTATAGATATGTGTGTCATGGATTTATAGCCACTGGAATCACTTAATTTGGAATTCTTATGAGGAAAATATGGACAGATTAGTAGGTAGAGGTCAGAACCTACCCGAGAAGAAATAACCTATACTTTGAGGGAGTAATATCACTAATATTTATTACTATTTTGCTGATATGATTAACATAATAGTTTTAGATAATTGTCTTTGATTTCCCTAGACACCAAAATCACCTTAATCGGAGTTAAAATGAGAGAGTTATGCTCTGATTAGTGAGCAAAGGTCACAGAGCACGACCATGCCATGTTCTGGGTGCTTCAAGCACGGGTTAGCTGTGTTCGGGGCTATTTTTGAGTATATTTAAAGTATTTTTAAAGCATGGCCGTATCCTGGAACATGGCCAGACCGTGTTGGAAGCTGGTTAAGCCTATTTTTAACATTTTTCTACTCTAGATGAACCTCTTTAACTATAGGGTAATAGTAGAAATCAAATTGGAGAAAAATGCTCTATAAATTTGTAAGAACATGTGTTAGAAATGATATAAATAAGAAGAAATTGACTAAAGGTCAAGCGTAAAGAAAATGAAGAGATGAAATTAATATTTAAAAAAGAAGACGAATCTTATAAATGAAAATAATAAATGACTAGTATATGCCATAGCCATTGCCATTGTATGAACTTCTTACCATCTTAAGTGTGAAATTCTGACATGAAAATATTTTATAAAGTGATATTTGAAATGGTTATGTTCATGCCATGATTACCAATGATTTATGGTAATAGTTATATTTTGATGAACATACTTGTTATTGAAAGCATATTTTTGGCTATCATTGTGAAAAGAAAAGAAATGAGCACGGTCACATGGCAATCCGTGTGGTGCACCAGTAGGGGATGCCCTACCAACGGTTATGATTATGATTATGAGAAAAGAAAGAGAAAGTGTGCCATGTCGGACGGAGCGAGAAAAGCCCGTACTGAAGAGTAGAGGATACTCACCCTGACCGGAGTAGCTTGAAATGAGAATAAGTTGACAGCCATCATATGATATTTTGAAAATAGTTAATCCTGTCATACATATCATTATTGTATGATTCTTATGTGCATAGATGTAATGCATTCATGTGACCAAAGATATTTTCTGTAGTTTATATAGCTAAACATGACGTGATGAGCTATATTGATGATGATTTATTGTTGAACTTACTGGGATTTAATTCTCACTATATTTCCATATTATGTTCAGAAAATTAGTTACGTAGATTTTCTATAGCTCTGGCTTTTAGTGCACATTAGATCAAGTTACTTTATGTTGGGCAGATCTCAGAATCAAATAAGATGTTTATGGTCGAGTTGGCTCAGATCCCGGTAAAGGTGCAACCACCCGCACCTGTATATTCGGAATTGGTCAACCAAAATAAACAAGATGTAAATATCTATGTGTTTGATATGTTGCATGTACGTTTTGATTAATGACATGTATGTGAACTCAATATTGTATAATAATAAAGAAAAAAAAAGGTTGTTACATGAACAATGTCTTTCTAAATGGCATTCTTAATTAGGAAGTTTATATGTATCAACCACTAGGATTTGAAGCAAGGGAGAAAGGACAAGTCTACAAATTAAACAAAAGCTCTTTACAACCTAAAACAGGCTCCACGAGCATCGTTACACAGATTGGGCTCTACCTTATGTAAGCTTGGCTTTCAAGGAAGCAAATGTGATCCATCTTTATTCCTTAGATCTTTTCCTCACTCTTCTCTATTTATATTAGTATATGTTGATGACATACTAATTACAGGAGATTCTTTTGCCGCCATTACTGCTCTTATTAACCAACTAAATGATGAATTCTCACTTAAAGATCTTGGTGAGCTTAACTTCTTTCTCAGAATTGAAGTGCAACATTTGAAAGATGGAAGTGTGTACTTGTCTCAATCAAAATACATAAAAGGCATTCTTTCCAAGGAAAAAAATGGAAAATGCCGAAGGTCTTCCTACCCTTATGGTTGCAAGTTTAAAACTATCCAAGGAAGGAGATTATCCAATGACAGAACTGGAACTCTACAGGTCAATTATTGGGGCAATGCAATATGCAACGATAACCAAGCCAGAGATCTCCTTTACTGTAAACAAGCTCTATCAGTTCATGCATTCTTCCTTGGAAAGTCACTGGAAAGCTGCCAAATGAGTGCTCAGATATCTTACTGGATCTATTTCATATGGATTGCATCTTTAACCCTCTAATCACCTGGACTTAGTAGCATTTTGCGATGTTGATTGGGGTTTTGATCCAGATGACAGAAGATTTACTTTGAGAAGTTGTGATTTTCTTGGAGGGAATCTTATATCATGGTGTTGTAAGAAGCAATCAGTAGTAGCTAGGTCCAACTATGAAGCTAAGTATCGAAGTTTGGCAGTCATAGCTACTGAGCTCATGTGGATACAATCACCACTCACAGAACTCTCATTTAATACGAGATATACTCCCACTATTCACTGTGAAAATTTGGGTGCAGTATTACTAACTGTAAATCTAGTGTTACATAATTGTACAAAACACTTTGAACTGGACCTTTACTTTATAAGAGAAAGAGTAGCTCGGAAGGAGATCAAAGTCTCTCACGTTCCTTCCCTGGAACAAATAACTCATATTCTTACAAAGCCTCTGTCAAACTTACAATTTTGCTCTTTAAGACAAAGATTGCAAGTTAAAGATTCAAAGATTCTTCCAAAGAGCATGACAAAGAGTTAAGGCTTAGTCCCAGCTCCCAACTATTGTTAAACGAGAGAAAGAAACTCCTAGGAGCATGTTAGACTGATATATCAGTTAGACAAGTCAGTTGTGTTAGTTGGTGACAACTAGACTAATTAGCTTTAGACATTTAAGCAAACTACAACATATATATATATATATATATATATATATATATATATATATATATATATATATATATCTGTAGTTATTCTTTGTACTATCAAGTTTCCAATGCATACTTTCACTCTTCGTTTCCTTTATCTTTCTTTGTTATTCACTTTATTCGTTCTCTATTTTCTCTTCTTTTAAGTATAATTGCAACTATATGAACTTATTTATTGTTCATATGTTTGTTGTGAGTTTCTCAAGTGAATGTTCAGAAATGCAAATGTTCAGCAATTGCCATAAATGATTTCATTGTTCTTTTTTTTGACTTTTTTAGGCCTTCAATATTTCTCCCAAGGGTTCAATTATACTATTTTCTTTTTCTTTTTCTATTGTTAATTAAAGTAATCTCATTCTTTTGAATATGTATACTTTAGACCGATTTAATTTTTCTGTTTTTAAGTAAAATGATTATGTTCATCTAGTTACTAAAAAATAAATTTAAAATTTTTTTTACTTAGTATTTTTATTATTGTCTCTCTTAATCATTTTAGTCTAATAATTAAAGATAAAATATTGTTCTAATTAAAAATAAAGTGACTAAATTACTCTAGTGAGAAAATTAAAAAAGTTCTTCAAACTAAAATGAAAAACTTTGAATTGGTTTAATGAACTAATTGTAAGACAAAAATTATGAACCATATGAATTTATAACATCATCACAAGATTGATAAGAATCATACCTATATACGTCATTTGTCGTTGAAAACCAAATGCTTCTTAAGCTAAGTTCTTTTCTTTAATTTTTTTCACCACAGGCAACTCTTCAACTGGACAAGACAGAGAATAAATTTTCACTATAATGAAGCCAAAGGTGAAAAGAGAACATAACCAAATATATAATAAATTTTAAAAATCCTACTATAGGTGAATAGGGCCAAAGGCCTGTACACTTTATCATTTAATTACACCAATCTAATATAAAGTGTAATAGCCTTAAAATAATTTTTTAAAAATAAATAAAAATCCTGAATTAAAGAAAATTATGAATGTAAGCGAGGATTATGATAAATAGAGATAAGTAACATCGAAAATATTTTTATTTATTATATTGTTTGAGGAATGAAAATATAATTTTCTAAAAGTTTAAGGGTCAAAATATAAATAACAAAATTTGCAAAGACATTCTGCAACAATTAGTAAATTGCTAATTGGTCCATCCATTATTATTTATATAAAAAAAGAAAGGAGACAGAGAGAATTTGGGCAAATAAATAGTGATAGTGAATAGTACTTTTTCTTCATTTTCCTTTTCTCTAAATCTAGTGTACCTTTGAGTCTCTGATCTCAAAACCAAGGGTACCACTGGATTCAAGACAAAGAGTACTACGATATTGGCCGAATAATTTTTAAAATCAACCGTAAAATAACTGTAGATCAGAAGTAGAAAATCTTAGTAAAAGATAAGTTTTGAAACTTCTATTTAGAGACCTCAAATTAAAAATTTGACATTGTAGATAGATTTAGGAGATAGTTAAACCTTAAGACATGACATTTTGTGGCCATTTGACAATTTTTTGTGCATCGTGAACAGTAAATTTGGCTGATATGAATACTAATTTCGGCGGTGAATAGTTTTTTTTTATCGTGAATAGTACCCATCAGTTGACTAGTCTTGACCAATCTATCGAAGGCCAAATTTTGTGATTTCTGAGTCATTTCTTAGGTTTTTGGACCCTCCTGACTTGTTTTTGAGGTCTATTTGATCAAATTTGAATTGAAAAAGTGTATTTTGGGGCTGTCCAACTTGAAGCCTTACCTTGTAAGTAGATAATTCTTTCTATGACTTACCTTATGCTTGAATTTTAAATGGTTGATTATGTTTACAAGTTATTTATATTTTTATATGTCTTTGAAATGGATTAAGTTATCTGAATTGTTACAATCTGAAATATAGTTCAAGAAGAGTATGGTTTTAAAAATAGATTTTTGAACTCATTGAATATGTGATTTTAAATTGTATTTCTCATTATATGGTAAAGGAAATATATTGTGCATGTGGCATTGATATGTAAAGCTATAAGATTGTCTTGGAAAAGGGCATGTATATGTGATTACCCTGATTGAGAAGTTTCTGATAGAAGAATTATACTGAGATTGAAAATTCTGTATTATACTAAAACTTCTGTTTTCACCGGTATAGCATATATGCAAATATGTTTATTGTGGAGGAATCCCTTTGAAAACACTGTTTGCTAACAGTAGGCGATGTTAGTCATAGTGCACCTTGATACCTTAACTAGCAGGGGTGGTGCTAGCCTCGTGTGACGGCCAACACACGGGATATGATATGTGAAGGAGAGCGAGGTGCCTCCTATCTGAGCGAGATGCCAACTATATGATATGTGATTTTCCCTCTCTTGCTATGTGCTTGAAAAATTGCCCATATTAGAGTCCCTTCGCGTGCCATCTTGAATGATGGTAGGGCAAACCTTAGCTGTGATGCTAAGTATAAGCAAATCCTATACTACCAAAGTATGGAAGGACTTAAACTCTGATATAGTAGTTTTGATATGGGATCCTCCTAATGTTTTTATGAGAAATATTTTGATACATAACAATATTTGAATAATGATCATATCGTATTGCATATGATTTTGGATATCTGAATGTGATTTGAACTGAGAATATTTAAAATGTGGGTCCCATATAGATGTACTTCTAAACTATAATTTTCTATTTGATAAATTTTAATATATGAGCACATCAATATGTTGACCTAAGAGGTCATAGAAAGTATTATCTGCTCACTGAGTTGTTAAACTCATTACACGTTACTTACATTTTTTTTTGTTCAGATCAGGATACAGAGTTTGGTCCTGTAGCTACGTGATCAACTAGGTGTCATACTCTCAGGATGAGCTTACGTTGCTTTCAAGGCTCACAATGTCTAAATTATTTTATACTTATATTCTAGAGTATGCTCTGAATGCCACAAGCAGGATCCTGCTTCTATTGTAATAGGTGTATAAAGACTTGGCCTGTATTTTTTGTTATATTAGAGAACTTGTAAACGTATGTTATTATTCCTGATATGTGATATATTTGAAGCATGTATGCAATAGAATAATGTTAAAGTTATCTGTCACTCGTGACAATCACGCTCCCTTAAATTAGGGGCATGACAAGTTGGTATCAGGAGATTAGATTTTCCTATGGCTATCAAAGCAAAAGATTCTTTAGTAGGACCTCTAGTATGGATATGAGCCGAACATATTTATACTTCAGGTGCTGCTGAAGGATTCTCTAGGGTTTCAATTTTTTTTTCATTCCAAGTTTGTTAAAGTTTCTAGTATAAGGTCAACTAAATATTATGGTATTTTAAAAATGTATTTTATTTTCTATAGCCTATGATGCCGCCAAGAACTAAAGTGGTTGCTAGAGAAACTCTAGATCGTGCACCTTCTACAGAAGAGTCTGCATAATCTATAATTCTAGTATAAAGAAGCCATGGTAAAGGCTGACTTAGAGGAAGAGACAGAGGCAAAGGGCATGTATGGAGTACAAGAACCCCAAGACATGATGAATAGGTCCATGTATCTGATAGAGTCCCTGAGGAGAGAGTAAAACCCCCTTAAGAGCCACATGATAAAACATCTTATATGATTGCTGGCATACATAAGAGCTTAAAGACATTGGTTGGATTTATAGTAGAATAGGGCATGAGGGATGGCCAACTACCAGAAAATGCTCTTGAAGCGCAAGAACTAGGAAGAACAGCTGAGCAAAAGGACAAGTTTACAGGGATTGAGTTGACATTACTACAATTACTTAAGTTGAAACCCCCGACTTTTTATAGTTCAAATATTCAGGAAGACTTACAAATATTCATTGATGATGTGGAACAAGTTCTCAGAGCTTTGGGGTATTCCACTAGAAGATCTGTTAAACTAATGTCCTTTCAACTATCAGATGTGGCTCAAATTTGGTTTGAGACTCTGGTACAAGGAAGAGTAATTACCTTACCAGTAATGGAATGAGATGAATTTAAAGAAGCATTTATGAATTGTTTCCTACCAATGGGTGAAAGAGACAAGAGGGCCAGGGAATTTGCAAAATTAAGACAGACACCGAACATGATAGTTTATGAATATGACATCCATTTTACCCAAATTGTCTAGATATGCACCATATCTGGTCCCTAATGAAAAAGATAGAATTAAGAGATTTGTTTCAGGGTTGATTCGTCTATTGTTTAAATCGTTGGGTCCTCAGATGAACTATTTTTCAACTTATTCGGCAATTGTTGATTGTGCTAGAATGATGGAAATATGAGAGCTAGTAGACATAGAAGGTCTAAAGAGAAGAAAAAGAAATCGAGATAGTAATATCCATACTATTTATAATCCTAATGTCTGAGGACCAAGATTTCAAAATCCATAGCGTTTAACTCAAGTAGGATCTAGTAGTTCTAGCCAAGCATCAGTCAATATTAATAAGCAAAGAATGATTCAAAGAGATATAAGATCCACTAGTCAACAGTATTCAAGATCGATTCCATTATGTCCCATTTATAGCAGGCCTTATACTAGGCAGTGTCGCAGAGAAATTGGTGCATGTTTTAAGTGTGTACAAGTAGATCATTTGATGAGAAATTATCCACAATTACGAAATTTGAGTCAAGCATCAGTACAGCCAACTTCACCCCCTGTATTTGTACCAGCACGACCAAATAGAGTAGTTTCAGTTCAAGCAAGTAGTGGTATACTGGTAGATGATGATGAAGTCGAGGCTAAGAACAAGCCTAAGTTTTTGCCTTGACACGATAGGATGATCAAGTATCAAATGCAGTTTTGACAGATACATTATCAATATGTTCTCATAGAGTATATGTACTATTTGATCCTGGTTCTACTCATTCTTATATATCACCCTACTTTGCTAAGAAATTGGATAGAGATCTTACTAGTTTACATTGTTCTTTTATGGCTACTACTCCATTGGGAGAATTATTACTAGTAAATGATGTGTATAAATCGTGTGAGATTTTGATAGAAGATAAGGAGACTCTTGTAGATTTGATAGTTCTAGATATGGTAGACTTTGATGTGATATTAGGAATAGATTGGTTGTTATCATGCCATGCCATCTTAGACTGTCACCTTAAGGTGATTAAGTTTAATATTTTCAGAGAATCTTCCTTCTTGATACAAGAAGATCATAGTGAGGTACCCAGTAATTTAATCTCTGCTCTAACAGCTCATAAGCTACTACAAAATAGATGTTAGGGATATATTATAACATCCCTAATTTCATTTCTTTTATTAGTAGATGTACATAAATATTCAAGAAAATAAAACTTATTAAACAATTCGTTTTGATATCTAAGAAAATATAAGTCTTAGAAATTCTTCACCGTATGTGTATGCATAGAAATTTTTTCTAACATTAACGGAATAGGTAAAGAGAGAAAACCTAATAGAAAAAAATTAAAAATAACATCCTAAAGAGAGGAAAAATTCTTAGGTAAGGAAGATAAATTTTTTTGGAAGTAAGTAAAGATCTTAAAAGTTTAAGATTGAATTAGAGTAATTCTTCCTAATTCAAGAGTTAGAGTTACTGAGTTTAACATCTCCACCCATACATTGGGCCTTCACCTATGGACACTTCATAGAGTTTGTTCTTCCACTTCACATGAGTTTCTAGCAAGTCAGTTGGATAGCCCAAGCAAGAGATATAGCATAGATTTGGACTAGGATATAGAAGTTGGACCGATAGCCCAAAAATAATTAAAATGTGACCAAACCCTCCATGAGATGTAAAATTTCACCCAAAGCAAAGGAAATGGGCAAGAATGAGCCTAAATCCAAGAGGAAAATAAATCATGTGATGAAATAATAGTGTAATAATAATAAAGATTAGGTTACATGGCATTAAGACAAAATTTCAGCAAGTAATGTGATAATATCTATATTCTACATTCATAATTTTAGCAAGTGGTATAATAATACATATCATTAGGACAAAACATCTATATCCTACACTGGTATAATAATACATGGCATTAGGACAAAATGTTCCTATCCTACACAAATAATTTTAGCCAAACAAGCAAGATTCAAGGGCTATAAACTTGCCACTTAGAAAGACAACCCTATCATACTTGTGTGAGACAAAAGAAAAAGGAAATGAATTCCTAAATCAAAGGGACATTGTGTCACAACCCTACTTTAGGAACGCGATTACCTTTAATATCCGATAAACTTTTTATTACACATGCAAATATTCTCACAATAACGCATATCCAAGTATTATTAAACGTGTACAAATTTACAAAACTAATAATTATACATGCCAAGTCTATATACATCAAGTTTACAGCGGAAATAAGGATCCTGCCTGTGACATTCAGAGCAACACTAGAGTACAAATATATTACAATATAATACACTGAGAGCCTAGAAACAAGTTAGGCTCACCACCGAAGTACGACACCTAGTCGGTCAAGTAGCCGCAGGAACAAATTCTGGGTCTTTATCTGAAAAATATATCAACCACGTGTAGTGAGTTTTACAATTCAGTGAGCAGATAATACCTCCTATGACTTCTCAGATCAACATAAGGATGTACTCATATATTAAAACTTATCATATCCAAAATCTACCGTTCAAAAGTACATCCTTATGGGACCCGCATTTTCAAAATAGTCTCAGTTCAAATCACATTCAAATATCTGTAACCACATATGTTACAAATTAAGCTTAAATCAAATTTGATATGCATTAAAAATCAATTCTTTTATATAATACTCAATAGATAAACATGGAATGTGAGTTCATCACCCTTCTACCTCCTCACAATTCCATAGTCACAATTACAGTAGGTAATCAGGGAATGTGAGTTCATCACCCAACTGCCTCCTCACAATACCACTGACTACAACTTCAATAGATCGACAGGGAATGTGAGTTCATCACCCAACTGCCTCCTCACATTACCACTGCCATCATCACAATAGGTAATCAGGGAATGTGAGTTCATCACCCAACTGCCTCCTCACAATACCACTGACTACAACTTCAATCAACAGGGAATGTGAGTTCATCACCCAACTGCCTCCTCACATTCCCACTAATATCACCTTTGTAACAGCTCCATTTATGTAACAATTTTTTATTTATTTAACATCATGAAGTTATTACCTCATCTTAACTCACAATAACATTTATTTAATTATACAATACTAAGTTTCACTCACATCATTAATACAAACATTTGTACAAGACATACATGTACATATAAGCCCTAATCATCCACATAGGCTATTTCTGGGGCCACTGGTGCGGGTGGCGGCACCTCTGCCGGAATCTCAGTCAGTTCAACAACTGATATGTCCGCAATAATAGGTATTTGCCCAAGATAGGACACCTCCATCATACGTACGGCAATAACAAGTCTCATTGAAAACAACTGCATAGCTAATTTTCTGAACATGATATGGAAATATAGTGAGAATTAAATCCCAGTATGTTCAACAATAATTCATCATCAATATAGTTCATCACGTCATGTTCAGCTGTATAAACTACAGAAAATATCTTTAGGTCACATGAATGCACTTTATCATGCACATGAAAATTGTACAGTTATGACATGTATGGCATGAATAACTATTTTTCGAATTTCATATGATGGCTATCAACTTATTCTTCCTTCCAGCTACCCCGGTCAGGGTGAGTATTTTCTACTTTTCGGTACGGGCTTATCTCGCTCCGTCCGACATGGCACACTTTCTCTTTCTTTTCTCATGACCATAATCATAACCGTTTGTAGGGCGTCCCCTACTGGTGCACCACACGGATTGCCATGTGACCGTGCTCATTTCTTTTCTTTTCATATTAATAGCCAAAAATATGATTCCAATAACAAGTATGTTCATTATATTCTCATGCCATAATTTATCAAAACATAATCATTCTCAAAATTCATTGGTAAACTGAAATTATGCCATGAATATAATCATTTTCTAATTTTTACTTTATAAAATATGTCCATGTCAAAATTCCACACTAATACTTCGATAACTGGATAGTAATTGTAGTCTGTAAACAGCGCATCAGGAAAGTTTCCAGGAAAGAGAGGTGGGTCACTAATGGACACGCTTAAGCACCAAGTCTTTCCTTGCCAGAGCTTTCCTTAGACATGCACTTTTCACAAATCACAATTTTTTTTCCAGTAACTAGAATAATTCTTTTCTGATGTGGAAATACTGCAACCACGGAGCATACTAAGATTTTTCAAATAAAACCGGCACTTTCAAAACTTCTTAGAAATTTTATATGAGTACTAGGGTAAATTCCATGTTAAAAATTACACACTTAAAATGGTAGTAAGTTCATGCAATGGCAATAGCTAGGGCATACACTAGGCATTTAATATTTTCATTTATAAAATTCCTCTTCTTTCTTGAATATTATTTTCATCTTTTCATTTTCTTTATGTCTAGGCATTTAGTCATTTTATTTTTACTTATATCATTTCCAACACATGTTCTTACAAATTTTATAGAGCATTTTTCCTCAAATTGATTTCTACTATTACCCTATAGTTTAAAAAAATTTATCTAGGGTAGAAAAAATATTGAAAATAGGTTTTACTAACTTTTAACACAGCCTTTGCTTACAAATCAGAATTATAACTCTCCCATTTTAACTCTGATTTAGATGATCTTAGTGTCTATGAAAAGCTAAGACAATTATCTAAAACTATTATGTTAATCATATCAACAAAATAGTAAGATATCGTGGTGTTATTACTCCTTTAAATTTAGTATTATTTCTTCTCGTGTAGGTTTTGACCTTTACTGACTAATTAGACCATATCTCCCAAATTTGAACTCCAAATTGAGTTATTCCAGTTGGTAAAAATCCATGAGCCATATATCTATAATTGTTATGTTGGTGTGCTATTTTAATTCCCTACAGAATATTCCCTGAAATTCAAAAACTAAAGCTTTAATAACATACTCTTCCCTGAATAAACATTTTCTGACCTCTGCGTACTAATCGGATCATATCTACCTCATATGAACTCCAAATTGCATAATTCCAGTGGCTAAATTTCCATGAGACATAGATCTATAACTTTCATGTTAACCATTTATTTTAATTCCTTACCGATTTTTCCCAGAATCTTAAAAATAGAAGCTAAAAGTTTTACCGCCCATAGCCATACCTATACAGAATTATCTAAACCAGCTTAAGTATTCAAACATACATCACATGCATGATCAATATGTAACATGATGAAGCAACATTCATGACCAATAATCAAAGTGCTAAGATCAAAATCCCATATAAATATTACAAATTTCAAAACTTTTCTTCAAAAAGAAATATTGTTAAACTTACCTAAAAATCTCCCTAACTCACTTAGTGAATTGGTTTTCTTGTTTGCTTTTGAAAGAAGTAGCAAGACTCCTCCCTTCCCTTAGCTTTTCTAGAAACTTAGGTAAGAGAAGGAGGGTGAGTTTTTGATCCTCAAAGATAAAGAAGAAAAAATGGATTCAAGTGGGGATTAAGGTAACTTACCTTGAGTATTTAGCCTTCTAAACTTCTCCTTCTGTTTCCTTCCTTTCTTCTCCTCTCTTTCTCTCCTTTCCTCACTCTACCTTGCTTCTATTTCTCTCTCTTCCTCACTTGGACAAAATTAAGATGTTATGGGGTGGGTTTTGCTTATATAGACCACCAAATAATTCACCTTTCATGATCATGAATCTACCTTATCACAATTAAGATACACTTTGTTGAATTTTTGGAAAACAAACAACTTATGTTCTTGTCTTCCTCTTCCTTAGTCAAGATATGCATAGGAAAAGGAGATTTGTAATTTGAAATTTATGATGATATGTTCTTAAGATAAGGGACAAGATCCCTTTGATTTAGGGATTCATTTCCATTTTCTTTTGTCTTAAACAAGTATGATAGGTTTGCCTTTTTAGGTAGAAAATTTCTAGTCCTTGAATTTCCATTATTTGGTTGATATTTTTTGTGTGGGATAGGAATGTTTTGTCCTAATGCCAAGTATTATCATACCACTTGCTAAAATTATGAGTGTAGGATATAGATGTTTTTGTCCTAAAGCCTTGTATTATCATGCCACTTGGCAAAATTATGAATGTAGAATTATACCACTTACTAAATTTTTGTCTTAATGCCATGTAACCTAATCTTTATTATTATTACATTATTATATCATCACCTAATTTATTTTATTTTATTTTTCCTCTTGGGTTTGGGCTTATTCCTACCCATTATGGGCTTATTCCTACCCATTTTCTTTGCTTTGAATAAAATTTTACCTTTCTTGGAGGGTTTGAACACATTATCATAATTTTTTCGGCTATTGGTCCAATTTCTATATCCTAATCCAAGTCTATGTTTTATTTCTTGTTTAGGTTATCCAATGGGCTTGCTAGAAACTTATGTGAAGTGGAAAAATTCTATATGAAGTGTCTATAGGTAAAAGCCCAATGTATGGGTGAAGATGTTAAACTTAATAATTCTAGTTCTTGAATTAGGAAAAATTACCCTAATCCAATGTTCTTGAAATTTTAAGACCTTTACTTGTTTCTAAAAATTTATCTTCCTTATCCAAGAATTTTACATCTCTTTAATATGTTATTTCTAATTTTTTTTCCTAGTAGGTTTTTCCTCTTTATTTGTTTTCTTAATGTTAGAAACATTTTCTATGCATATACATAAGGTGAAGAATTTCTAAGGATTATATTTTCCTTAGATATCTAAAAATTTTCTAATAAATTTTATTTCGTTAATGTACTTTTAACGAAATTAGGGATGTTACAAACTTCACATTACCGTCTCAAGCCATATAACCGACAATGTTTATCAATATATATATATATATATATATATATATATATATATATATATATATATATATATATATATATATATATATCTACATTCATGTAGAAAAGCGACAGAGCTTTCAGTCTCAGTACAAAATCTTTATAATAAATTTTCCAATAAGAGGAATCATATAATCATGCCCATAACCGAGGCAAACATTACACTGTAAAATCAATGTCACATGCATAACATATTTTATTTGCCATGTCATGCGAAATACATGTAAAAATCACATGTTCAATGTGTTTCAAAATTTATTTCAAAATCAAACTCTTCTTGAACTACATATCATATACCAATTATTTTAGACATTTTCAAACTATTTCAGGAACATATGGAAGTATAAATAACATGTAATCATACTCATTTATTAATGTAAAGTTCAAAAAGAGTAAAAGCAAGCCATAGAAAGAATCATCTACTCACCACTTTGAAGTACAAAGTTGGACAACCTTAAAATCCTAGTTTCTGATCCGAATTCAGCAAAATAAACCCCAAAATCGAGTCTAAAATGTCCGAAAACCTTGAAAACGACTCTGGATTTGCGAAATTTGGCCTCCGGGAGCTCGGTCAACGCAGTTCAACGCCAGGAGGTCCGGCTGCCACGCGCTACACGCGCCGCCCAAGGAGCTGCGTGTAGGCTTCACTCGCCGAGAGAGATGCGGCGCGTGGAGGCGCGTGTGGTGGTGGATCTGGTTGAAATTTGAGATCCAAAGGTTTCTGTGCCTTCTGGATCGATCTACGGTGTTAGGTTTTGCGTTTGAGAACTAAAAGTAGGAGGTTCGGGGGTTACCTTTTTGGCCGATTTTCCCTTCAATTTTCCGGCCAATTCTCCAAAAACCCATCGGATGGATTTGATGAACCCTTCGTCCTGAGTCCATTGGTGGTGGTGGTGTCGAAATCCGAGGTCCGTAGGCAAAGAAATCTTAGAGAGAAGTTAGAGGGTTTTCGGGAAGAATTTTCTGAAGAGAGATGGAGAAATCTGTCAATGACCACCTTCCGGATTGGTTGAGGCCCTTAAAATATCCCGGGGGACCTTTCTGCAAAATTTTACTTTTTGAGGGAAGTCCTTGCAAAATTTTCTTATTTACATTTTAACCCCGAAACTTTTAAGAAATTGCATTTTTGCCCCGAAACGTAAATTTCTAACATTTCTTTTGTAATTCTTTAATCCATGTAAATAATAACTTATTTTCACCGGGTCCTAACTCCATTTTCGAAATCCTCTCTTTAATTCCAAATTTTGTTTAATTGAAAATTTACGTTAAATTTACGGCTATTACACATTGTCCCTTGTTTTAAGAACATTTTATCATGATTTTCAAAATACAAATCTTCTTTTGCTATGCATATCTTGACTAAGGGAGAGGAAGACAAGAACATGAGTTGTATTTTCCTAAAAAACAACCCAAGTGCATCCTAATTATGATAAGGTAAACCCATGATCATGAAAGATGAACCACTTGATAGTTTATTTAAGCAAAACCCACTTTTATAACATTATAATTTTGTCCAAGTGAGGGAGAGGAAAAATATAAGCAAGGTAGAGTGAGGAAATGAGAGAAAGAGCGGAGAAGAAAGGAAGGAGGAAGAAGGAGAAGTCTAGAGGACTAAGTACTCAAGGTAAGTTAGCTTAATCTCCATTTGAATCCATCTTTTATCTTCATCCTTGGGATTCAAAACTCACTCTCCTTCTCTTATTAAAGTTGTTGGAAAAGCTAAAGGAAGGGAGGAATCTTGCCACTTTCTTCAAGAGGAAACAAGAAAAAGAATTCACTAAGTGAGTTAGGGAGATCATTATGTAGGTTTAACAATATTTTTTTAAAGAAAAGCTTTGAAATCAGAAATATTTATATGGAATTTTGATCCTAAAACTTTGATGAAATTTACAATATTTGTTATCTTGATGATTGGCCATAAATATTGCTATATCATGTTACATGTTGATCTTGCATATAATGTATGTTTGAATACTTAAGTTGGTGTGGAAAGTTTTGCATAGGTATGGCTATGGGTGGCAAAATTTTAAAATTTGTATGCTGCTATTTTCTATATTTAAATTTGGTGAAAAATTGATGGAATATGATTAGATGTAAATTATGAATAAAATAAAAGAGGACATAATAAAATGATGAACTAAAACCTTAGAAAAGGTTTGGTTAGGAAACTGGATTTTGGAGTAATCAGGGAAGCTTCGGTTTTTCAAATTTTAGGAAGAATTGTTTAGGAATTGAAAGAAATTGTTAACAAGAAAAATATAAATATATGTATCACGGATTGTTAGCCACTGGAATCACTCAAATTGGAGTCCATATGAGGTAGATATGGTCAGATTAGTAAGCAGTAGTCAGAAAATGGTTAATTAGAAAATAATCTGTTAGAAAAGCTTCTATGTTTGAATTTCTGAAAAAATTATATAGGGAATTAAAATAATTAGTTAACTTAAAATATATATATATATATATATATATATATATATATATATATATATATATATATATATATATATATATATATATATATATGTTTCACGAAAATTTAACCACTTGAATCACTCAATTTGGAGTTTATATGAGGGAGATATAGTCAATTTAATAAGTAGAAATCAGAACTTACCCGAGAAGAAATAACATTTAATTTGAGGGAGTAATATTACAAAGATTCCTTAAGATTTCGCTAAAATGTTCAACATTATAGTTTTAAAAAATTGTTTTATCTTTAAAAGGATACCAAGATCACCTAAGTCAAAGTTAAAATGAAAGAGTTATACTTTGATTAGTAAGAGAAGATCAGACGTTATATTCTGATTAGTAAGAGAAGATCAGGCAGGACGAAAACCTGCATCAGAAAATAATACAACATAGAGCATGGCCTTAAATTGGAGGCATGACATAAATTGTGTTTTCCTCGTGCACTATTAACAAGTCATATAACAGTCTATTTTTTACAAAACATAAAATATATAATTAATAAAAACTCACAATTTAAAAAATTCTCACACTAATTATATTAGACTAAAAGTGCAACGATATTTTTTTTAAATTGTTTTTCACCCGTGTTCTTTGGCAATTCATCATGTTTATATTTCTTTCTTTATTTTTTACCAAAACTAAAACGAAAAAAAATATTTTTTAAAAAAAGTATTAATTAGTGCATTAGGTCTACCAACATGTGGAAGCCTCAGAATTATCTTCCCAGTTGCCTAATTTTTTGTCCTTTCTTAAATATCATGAAATTGACAAGTGCTCCATCAAAACCAACTAACTACGAGAGTAACTATTAAAATTTATACGAACAGAAAATCAAAAAATAATTTATTTATTTATTTAAATAATTTTTTTAATTAAACTAAATATAAATAACTCTAATTGTTTAAATTTTAAATCATCGACAAATATTTGCTCCTAACTATACTCCCCTTCATAGAACTTGGACATGAAAACTTGCTCCCTTACTTTGTTCAATACTTCAGATCAAATTGCGTTGGATTTAGCTCTATTTTAATTCACAATTAATCTGGATCATCTATATCTTCTTCCTTTTTTCTAATCCCATTTTCTTATTTAACAGTGAGATTTCAAGGCCCTAAATCCCGAAAAAAGAAGACATGAAATTTGTTTTAAGCTTCTTTATAATTAAGTTGATATTATTCTTTGACTTCTCAGTTACATGATAACATTTAGTGATTTAGTCTTTTTTCTTTTTTAATCAAAGTGAGTTAGTCATATTTAGTACCCAACAAATTGTTAGCGAAGTGTAACTTTTGTAAAGTTGGGAAATCAAAATTGGTAAAGACAGCCAATCAGAAAACGCTGTTTAGAAAGTGTGTGGCGAAGATGAATTATGGTTTTGCAATTTAATATTGACTGCAACGATTTTCGTTTAAAATTTTTTAGTCTTAATGTGGATGATTTGATTCAACTTCAGTCAAATTGAAAAAAAAATTAATGAGCAAACCAAAATTCTGGTCTCTAAAAAGTATTGAGCCTTATTAATTCAGTCATTTAGAAATATTTTTTTTCTCATTTTAGTTTAAACTTTTTTTATAAAAAAAAAACACCATTTTTAGATCACATGACATCGCAGACTAAAGTATTTTATTTTCC
>CM073471.1:26937500-27005000 GCA_037074535.1 Gleditsia sinensis
GTGTCGGCAACTGTTGTATATAGTCCTGAACCGTAAGGATTTTGGACTTTGGTGGTAAAGCTGGTAGCTTTTGTGGGTTACTGGATGATGCCGATTGCATCTTTTGACTTTGTGGTGTCTGTGGTTTTTGAGGGGTTTTTCCTGAGGGTCTCATTTTCCCTGTAAAAATTCTCTTGTCAAGAAATCTGGAAGAGAGTTATTTTCTCCTTTGATAAAAGTAATGTCAAAATCAAAACAAGATAAAATTGCTTGATAACGTGCAAAAATTTGTTTTGAAACCATATTCTTGACATCCTTTTCTAAAATTCTTTTTGCAGATTGACAATCAATCCTTAAAAGAAATTTTTGATTGATCAAATCATCTTGAAATTTGTTTATGCAGAAAACAATGGATGTAAATTCTTTTTTGATGGTACTATATTTTTGTTGGGTAGTATTCCAGGCTCCTGAGTGGAATCGAACTATTTGTTCGCTATTGGATTCTGGGCTTTTTTTTGTTTTAGTATTCCTCCATAGCCCAATTCTGAGGCATCGGTTTCTACTATTTTAAAGGCTTTGTAGTCTGGTATACCTAAGCAAGGTAGGTTTTGGACTTGTAACTTAAGATTTTTCACTGCTTGAGTCATTTCTTGGGTCCAAGCGGGTGGATTCTTCTTGAGTCTTTCAAATAATATTGCACAGGTTATTCTTAGGTCTGGTATGAAATCTGAGACATAATTTAGACATCCTAAGAATCTCTGTAATTGAGTTTTATCTTTAATTTCATCAGGAAACTTATTTGCAAATTCTATTGATCGACTAATAGGGACTATCGATCCTTTGTAAATATCGAATCCTAAAAATCTGACTTTTGTCTGAAAGAGTTTCATCTTTGGAGCTGAGACTACTAATCCATTGTTTTTAATTATTGTAAAAAATTCATCTAAATGATGGAAGTGTTGTTCTATTGAATTGGAAAAAACTAACACGTCATCAATATAGACTATAGTGAATTTTGTATAGGGATTAAAAATATCATTCATGATATGTTGAAACTCTGAGGGAGCATTCTTTAATCCAAAGGGCATTACGTTCCATTCATAATGTCCAAAGGGTACAACAAAAGCTGTTTTGTATCTGTCTTCTTCTGATATTTCAATTTGATAATATCCCGATTTCATATCAAATTTTGAAAATATCGAGGCATTAGATAATCTACCAATTAAGTCTTTTTTATTTGGTATGGGATATCTAATCCATCTTAAGGCTTTGTTAAGGGGTTTGTAATTAATTACTAGCCTAGGGGCTCCTCTCTCTATTTCGGCATGGTTTTGAACATAAAATCCCGAACAACTCCAAGGTGATTTACTTTGTCTAATTAATTTTTTATCCAATAAATCTTGGATTTCTTTCTTACAATATTCCAACATTTCAGCATTCATTTGAATAGGTCTAGCTTTGGTTGGAATTTGTGATTCTTTAAATTCTGGTTCATAGGGTAAAGTGACTACATACTTTTTCCTATTCCAGAAAGCGTTTGGATGGTTTGAGCATACTTCTTGTTCAAATTTTGTTTTAAGGCTTATAATTCTTTTTTGTATATTCGAATTTTGAAGATGTTCTTCAATTCTTTGGTAATGGATGTCTTTTTGTAAAAAATTAATTTGATTTCTTTTTCTTTTAATTCGATTTATTGTTAAGGAATTTTGTTGTAACATATTAATTTCTTTTTGTTTAGGTGGAAGCAGCCATTCAAATATGATGGTGCGTCCTACAGCATGTGAAATTATTCCATTGTGATCTACTTCAAAGGGCATAATTTGTTGTAAGAATGGTGTTCCTAGGATTGCCGGTTCTCCTAGATTTTTTACGAGGACGAATACGTTGTAAAAACATATTCCTTGATTACAAATGTACGAATTTGTTAATTTGTAATTAACATTAAGTTTATGACTACTAGCACTGTAAAAGCTTTCAGTAGTTTTTTCATAATATTTAGTAGGTATTAATCCTTCTTGAATACAGTTCATATCTGCTCCAGAATCAATTAATACAACTAAATTTTTATGAAATTCTTTATTAACTACTAATTTCATTTGACAATACCATTTTTGGAATAACGTTTTTTGTACTGTATTAAGAAATTTTTCTTTATCCGGTTCTTTTGGCAATTCTACTAATTTATTAGAAGAAGTTGGATTCTGATTATTGTTTGTTTCAAGTTGAAGGATTCTTAAGTCTTGAGTTAAATCATTGGACTTGAGTTCTTGAATTTCTTCTTTAAGAATTTTTATTTCTTGTTGAAGATCTTGTATTGAAGTTGGTCTTACTTCTTTTTGTTGATATCTTTCTAAAATATGGTTCAATGTTATTGGTCTAAATTCTTTTGGTTCTTATATATCCTCATCTTCATCTAATAAATCTTTTAATTTTATTAGATATTGTTTCTTTAAGTCTTCATCCTGTATTTTATCAATTATTTCTACTAAAAAAATTGCTTTTTCTGAAGAGATCATGTTGAGTTTCTTTTGACAATTTTGACATTCACATGGTCCAAATATTTCTTTTGGACATATTGTATTCTCTTGTTCTGATAATTCTGAATCAGATTCAGATTCTAAGATTTGTTCAATATATTGTTCATCTGTTGAATTATTGTCTTCGTTTTCTTCTTGAGAAGATATTTCTTCTTCATCGGAGGAAGAATTAATTAGTATTTTCATTAAATTTTTCTTCTGTTCTTCATCTATTTGAAGACTTTGTACTTTTTGAATGGTTTTACATTTGTTTGCAAAATGTCCTGATTTACCACATTTGTAACAGACTACATTTTTCTTTGATTTTTTATACATTTTTCTCTTTGGGTTTTGTCTCTTATTTTTGTAAAAATATTTTTCTTGTTTTTCATCTTTAGGATATCTCTTAAATTTTTTAAAATTTTTAAATTTTTTGTGTTTTTTCTTTTTCTCTTTTGATGGGATGTTTAAAGTACATCCATATTGATCACAAAATTCTCCTAATTCTTGTTTTCCTTTTCTGAATTCAGTATTATATTTATTTTGCATTTTTGCTTCATTACAGAAGGCTAATCCTTCGCTTATAATTGTATTGTTTATCTGTCCATATGTTAAATCATCATATAGGACTGTTGTTTGACCTGGCCTTGCATATTTTTCTTTAACTACTTTCTTTATCCTTTCGGCAAAAAGCTTAGGAAGTCCAGAAATATATCTTTCTTTCCAATAAGCCGCATAGCCATCAGGTCTTTGACATACTAAGGGGATAAAATTATCTTTATACCACCTAAAGTCTGATAATTTTGGACATCTTAGATTTTGTAATATTGATAATTGTCTTTCATTATACTCTTGTGGTTGTCCTACAAAATGAGCTACGATGGCATATAGTAATGTTTCACAGCAATCAGGGACTCTATTAATTTGTCCTGCTGCATTTGTTTCAGGCCTTGTTGCATTTTTTATTGTTTCTTTACTTCTTATTAAATTATCCCACCATCCTTTTAGAGCTCCAGTGAACCCTAAAATAATTATATCTAATATTCTAGAATCATCCATATTTTTTATTCTATAGGCTGATATAGCCATACACATTTGTTGTACTGTATTCATAATTTCATTTTCGCTCATACCGTCAATATTCCATTCTAGAATACCCGATCCGGTAAATACATTTTGATTATAATCGCTTCTTTCTTCAAACTGAAGATTTGGTACTGTAGGTCTTGGGTAATAATTTTTTGTTGTAGTTACATAAGTTGGTGTTACCTTTTTTATTCTTTCAATAAAATTTGGAGTTGGGTTTTCCTTTTGTATAGTATTAATTTTTGAGGATTTTTCCTTTTCAAATATTTTTTCTATTTTTTGTGTTAAATCAGATATTAAATCTTCATTTGAGAATTTAAATTCTGATGCATTTTTTCTAGATATTGGTTCATGTTTATATATTGGTCTAATTTCTAATTCTGATTTCTTATTTTGTTCTATTGTTTCTTTAAACAGATTTATGGGTCTATTGCTTAGATTCAAATGAGGGTATGTCGAAGAAGGCTTTTCTTCTATGTTTATAAGTGTATCTTGTTTGTTTTCTATCCTTTCGAGTTGTTGACCTATTGTAACTAATATTTGATTTGTATAATTATTTTGATTTTGTATATTTGATATATCTTTTTTATTTATGGATTCATTCATATTTGCTGATCCTATTGTTTTAAATGGTGAGGCTACTACATCATAGTTTCCTACCTTTATTGCTATTTCTGTCAGTGGTGGATGAACCGATTCTACAGGTGTTGCTTTTGTATTTGTGGGAATCCAAGTTTGTGAAACTTTGTGGGTAACATTTATTCTTGGATGATTTTCACTAAAAGGATTGAATATTTGATTATTGTATGTATATTGACTTAACCATTTAAAAAATGGAATTTCCATTTTTACTTGATTCATCATTTCATAATATTCTATTCGAATATTATTTCTTTGCTCTTCGGTAAAATTGGTAAAAAACCAATTTCTTTTTATCCTATGTTCTGGTGACATAAATTCTTTTTGAATTAAGTCTTTGTTAATTTGGTATTCTTTCTTTTTAATCATCATTATTTGATGTCTTGTTGGTGATTGTTGATTATCAAATCTTTGTTCTAGATTGGTTTGAGTTTCTTCAAGGGATTCTACTGATCTAGTATC
Organism: Gleditsia sinensis; assembly: GCA_037074535.1. Classification (NCBI taxonomy): domain Eukaryota; kingdom Viridiplantae; phylum Streptophyta; class Magnoliopsida; order Fabales; family Fabaceae; genus Gleditsia; species Gleditsia sinensis. The sequence continues at coordinate 26,942,183 of CM073471.1, forward strand.
TTGTATGTTTTCTCTAGGTATTTGTAGGGGTATTTGGTTTGACTCATACAAAGGTCTAGGTATTTGTATTTGATCTATTTCATACAATGGTCTTGGTATTTGTGGTCTAAAGTCTACACCTCTTAAGTTGACATTAGGTATTGTTTGTGAGACAGGAGTTGGTATTCTACTAGGATCTAAAGAAGTTCTAGCTGTTTCAAATCCTGTTCTTATTGTTGAGTCAGATAGTTCGGTTATTCTAACAGAACTACTTCTTCTTAAAGGCCTAATATAGGCTTCACCTTCTCTTGATACATAAGTAAATTCTATTGTTGTTGTATCTTGTGAAGGAGGTGGTACCGCATCTGGTATTCTCCACATATCAGGAAAGGTGACTTCATCATGTCGAAGTCTTCTTGGTGTTGTAATATTTGCCTGCCTAGAGTTAGCTTCAAATATTATTGTTTCAGTTCTGGGTGATTCCCTAAGAGCAAATATATTTTGATTTGTTTTTGTTACCTTAAAACATATTCTATACAAAATATTAAGTGTTTAGGTTTAACTACTGGCAGTAGGTAATCCAATGGTCTCACTGCCCCTTGGGTCTTACAGCCAGGTCCGCCTAGTTCCAACGTAGCTTCAACCGTAAACTTAGATTATCAAGGTTTTCTACAGGGTAACTCCTATAGATACAGGCTCTGAAAACATGTTTTAGTAAGATCGGTGCATGCAAAAGAAAGGCAAAGAATTACTTTTAAATGCAAAGAAAAGAAAACCAGCCCAGTATGGCAATACTGGCACAGCAAATGAAAAATAAAGCAAATAAAAATGTAGATAGAAGTTTGAGATCAAAAGAACTTTTGTAAATTATATTGATATTGTAAACTTACAGATATTGTCGAACCAAATACAGAATGCTTTTCTTCAGATAAGAAAAGGGCTAGAGGAATTTTCACAACAACAACACCCCAACTAAAGGAAAGAATCCGACCATTTATAAATCATGGCGGATTTTACAATGGTTTAAGTCCGTGACGGACTTAACAAAGGATGAAGTCCGAAAATATCCGTGTCTTCATCATTGTAGCTTTTGTGTTGGCATTGCTTTTCTGATAAGCATAATTGCAGCTTCTGCGCTGGCACTGCTTTTTTGACTTTTGATTTGCTTTTTCTTTAAGAAAAGTAAATGCTTTGTCTGGTGTCTTGCTTTTGTCGGGCAACTTTACTTTGTAGCTTTTGAGCTGGCACTGCTTTTTTGACTTTTGATTTGCTTTTACTTTAAGAAAAGTAAATGCTTTGTCTTGCTTTTGTCGGGTAACTTTACTCTGTGCTTCTTGCTGGTTGACACGTAGAGCACTTTGTAAGGGATTCTCCTTTTGAGCTGTCTAAGAGGAGCAGCTTTCAGTTGCATGGAGAGTTTTGTCTTGTTAGAAATCATTACTGAAGTCAGGCTCTTGGGTAGCTTCAAGATCTATCCCAAAACAATCATCTTCATTTTGATATAGAGGATCTTCAGTTTCCCCTATTTCTTCAATTAATTCATCTTTTCCTTTTACCGAACCTTTGTGAGAGGCTGAACTTGACATGATCTCTGATAGCTTTTGATTCCAGGCTTCAGGATCTTTGATTGTGGCTAGTTGAGCCATATGCTTTGTCTTCTCGGTGAGAAATTGTTGATTCTCCTGAGTCTTGAGTTTTTCTTGATGTACAAAAGTAGGATTCTTTTGTATCCAGGTTCTGATATGTTCCATAGTGCAGAATTTCAGATCATATTTAGCCCACCATTTAATGCTGATATAGCGGACTAGATATTTAATGGCTGCATTTGAGGCTTTTGTCTCTATACCATAATCCCAAGACATGATCCAAGGCACCTTAAAATATACATAGAAGAAAAAGGGCTTGAATTCAGGGATAAAGGTGGAAGAGTTTTTGAAGTAATTAAATGCTTCCTGTATAGGAATAGGAATACATTTTTTGATTGGTCCGAATAACTCAAACCATTCAATAAACCAGGTAGGAAAGGTTTTCTGACAATTTTTGTGGAAATGGATAAACCATGAATGCTGGCGGTTCAAATAGTATAAAGTATTGTACCAAGCATCCACGTAATCCCAATAGGAAAAAGAAGGGGGCTGGAATGGTATTGTAAATTTCTTTTCTGTAAATGGATGCTGATTCCAGTCTTCTTTTGAAAGTACTTTTAAAATTTGTAATTGAGAAAAGACGTTTCCATCTTCCCCCTGTCGGTGAGAAATAATGACGGATTTTGTTTGAACCAAAATCAATTCATAAAAAGTTCTGGTTTTGTTCAAAGAATGAGGCAGGAAGTGCCATTGTCCTGATCTTTGTGTTTTAGGAAAAACTAATGCTGCTGATTCAGCTGCACAGTCTTTGATTTGATCTGGTTCCAGAGAGATAACCAGTTGATATTTTTCTTTGGTAACGTAGTTTGGAGAAAAGATTTCCAAATCGCTTTGGGTATTTTGTACTGTGGTTTTTGCATAGGATTTTGATGGATCTAAATCCTTTTGAGTGGGTAATTTTGGAAATGTTGCTGGTGTCGGCAACTGTTGTATATAGTCCTGAACCGTAAGGATTTTGGACTTTGGTGGTAAAGCTGGTAGCTTTTGTGGGTTACTGGATGATGCCGATTGCATCTTTTGACTTTGTGGTGTCTGTGGTTTTTGAGGGGTTTTTCCTGAGGGTCTCATTTTCCCTGTAAAAATTCTCTTGTCAAGAAATCTGGAAGAGAGTTATTTTCTCCTTTGATAAAAGTAATGTCAAAATCAAAACAAGATAAAATTGCTTGATAACGTGCAAAAATTTGTTTTGAAACCATATTCTTGACATCCTTTTCTAAAATTCTTTTTGCAGATTGACAATCAATCCTTAAAAGAAATTTTTGATTGATCAAATCATCTTGAAATTTGTTTATGCAGAAAACAATGGATGTAAATTCTTTTTTTGATGGTACTATATTTTTGTTGGGTAGTATTCCAGGCTCCTGAGTGGAATCGAACTATTTGTTCGCTATTGGATTCTGGGCTTTTTTGTTTTAGTATTCCTCCATAGCCCAATTCTGAGGCATCGGTTTCTACTATTTTAAAGGCTTTGTAGTCTGGTATACCTAAGCAAGGTAGGTTTTGGACTTGTAACTTAAGATTTTTCACTGCTTGAGTCATTTCTTGGGTCCAAGCGGGTGGATTCTTCTTGAGTCTTTCAAATAATATTGCACAGGTTATTCTTAGGTCTGGTATGAAATCTGAGACATAATTTAGACATCCTAAGAATCTCTGTAATTGAGTTTTATCTTTAATTTCATCAGGAAACTTATTTGCAAATTCTATTGATCGACTAATAGGGACTATCGATCCTTTGTAAATATCGAATCCTAAAAATCTGACTTTTGTCTGAAAGAGTTTCATCTTTGGAGCTGAGACTACTAATCCATTGTTTTTAATTATTGTAAAAAATTCATCTAAATGATGGAAGTGTTGTTCTATTGAATTGGAAAAAACTAACACGTCATCAATATAGACTATAGTGAATTTTGTATAGGGATTAAAAATATCATTCATGATATGTTGAAACTCTGAGGGAGCATTCTTTAATCCAAAGGGCATTACGTTCCATTCATAATGTCCAAAGGGTACAACAAAAGCTGTTTTGTATCTGTCTTCTTCTGATATTTCAATTTGATAATATCCCGATTTCATATCAAATTTTGAAAATATCGAGGCATTAGATAATCTACCAATTAAGTCTTTTTTATTTGGTATGGGATATCTAATCCATCTTAAGGCTTTGTTAAGGGGTTTGTAATTAATTACTAGCCTAGGGGCTCCTCTCTCTATTTCGGCATGGTTTTGAACATAAAATCCCGAACAACTCCAAGGTGATTTACTTTGTCTAATTAATTTTTTATCCAATAAATCTTGGATTTCTTTCTTACAATATTCCAACATTTCAGCATTCATTTGAATAGGTCTAGCTTTGGTTGGAATTTGTGATTCTTTAAATTCTGGTTCATAGGGTAAAGTGACTACATACTTTTTCCTATTCCAGAAAGCGTTTGGATGGTTTGAGCATACTTCTTGTTCAAATTTTGTTTTAAGGCTTATAATTCTTTTTTGTATATTCGAATTTTGAAGATGTTCTTCAATTCTTTGGTAATGGATGTCTTTTTGTAAAAAATTAATTTGATTTCTTTTTCTTTTAATTCGATTTATTGTTAAGGAATTTTGTTGTAACATATTAATTTCTTTTTGTTTAGGTGGAAGCAGCCATTCAAATATGATGGTGCGTCCTACAGCATGTGAAATTATTCCATTGTGATCTACTTCAAAGGGCATAATTTGTTGTAAGAATGGTGTTCCTAGGATTGCCGGTTCTCCTAGATTTTTTACGAGGACGAATACGTTGTAAAAACATATTCCTTGATTACAAATGTACGAATTTGTTAATTTGTAATTAACATTAAGTTTATGACTACTAGCACTGTAAAAGCTTTCAGTAGTTTTTTCATAATATTTAGTAGGTATTAATCCTTCTTGAATACAGTTCATATCTGCTCCAGAATCAATTAATACAACTAAATTTTTATGAAATTCTTTATTAACTACTAATTTCATTTGACAATACCATTTTTGGAATAACGTTTTTTGTACTGTATTAAGAAATTTTTCTTTATCCGGTTCTTTTGGCAATTCTACTAATTTATTAGAAGAAGTTGGATTCTGATTATTGTTTGTTTCAAGTTGAAGGATTCTTAAGTCTTGAGTTAAATCATTGGACTTGAGTTCTTGAATTTCTTCTTTAAGAATTTTTATTTCTTGTTGAAGATCTTGTATTGAAGTTGGTCTTACTTCTTTTTGTTGATATCTTTCTAAAATATGGTTCAATGTTATTGGTCTAAATTCTTTTGGTTCTTGTATATCCTCATCTTCATCTAATAAATCTTTTAATTTTATTAGATATTGTTTCTTTAAGTCTTCATCCTGTATTTTATCAATTATTTCTACTAAAAAAATTGCTTTTTCTGAAGAGATCATGTTGAGTTTCTTTTGACAATTTTGACATTCACATGGTCCAAATATTTCTTTTGGACATATTGTATTCTCTTGTTCTGATAATTCTGAATCAGATTCAGATTCTAAGATTTGTTCAATATATTGTTCATCTGTTGAATTATTGTCTTCGTTTTCTTCTTGAGAAGATATTTCTTCTTCATCGGAGGAAGAATTAATTAGTATTTTCATTAAATTTTTCTTCTGTTCTTCATCTATTTGAAGACTTTGTACTTTTTGAATGGTTTTACATTTGTTTGCAAAATGTCCTGATTTACCACATTTGTAACAGACTACATTTTTCTTTGATTTTTTATACATTTTTCTCTTTGGGTTTTGTCTCTTATTTTTGTAAAAATATTTTTCTTGTTTTTCATCTTTAGGATATCTCTTAAATTTTTTAAAATTTTTAAATTTTTTGTGTTTTTTCTTTTTCTCTTTTGATGGGATGTTTAAAGTACATCCATATTGATCACAAAATTCTCCTAATTCTTGTTTTCCTTTTCTGAATTCAGTATTATATTTATTTTGCATTTTTGCTTCATTACAGAAGGCTAATCCTTCGCTTATAATTGTATTGTTTATCTGTCCATATGTTAAATCATCATATAGGACTGTTGTTTGACCTGGCCTTGCATATTTTTCTTTAACTACTTTCTTTATCCTTTCGGCAAAAAGCTTAGGAAGTCCAGAAATATATCTTTCTTTCCAATAAGCCGCATAGCCATCAGGTCTTTGACATACTAAGGGGATAAAATTATCTTTATACCACCTAAAGTCTGATAATTTTGGACATCTTAGATTTTGTAATATTGATAATTGTCTTTCATTATACTCTTGTGGTTGTCCTACAAAATGAGCTACGATGGCATATAGTAATGTTTCACAGCAATCAGGGACTCTATTAATTTGTCCTGCTGCATTTGTTTCAGGCCTTGTTGCATTTTTTATTGTTTCTTTACTTCTTATTAAATTATCCCACCATCCTTTTAGAGCTCCAGTGAACCCTAAAATAATTATATCTAATATTCTAGAATCATCCATATTTTTTATTCTATAGGCTGATATAGCCATACACATTTGTTGTACTGTATTCATAATTTCATTTTCGCTCATACCGTCAATATTCCATTCTAGAATACCCGATCCGGTAAATACATTTTGATTATAATCGCTTCTTTCTTCAAACTGAAGATTTGGTACTGTAGGTCTTGGGTAATAATTTTTTGTTGTAGTTACATAAGTTGGTGTTACCTTTTTTATTCTTTCAATAAAATTTGGAGTTGGGTTTTCCTTTTGTATAGTATTAATTTTTGAGGATTTTTCCTTTTCAAATATTTTTTCTATTTTTTGTGTTAAATCAGATATTAAATCTTCATTTGAGAATTTAAATTCTGATGCATTTTTTCTAGATATTGGTTCATGTTTATATATTGGTCTAATTTCTAATTCTGATTTCTTATTTTGTTCTATTGTTTCTTTAAACAGATTTATGGGTCTATTGCTTAGATTCAAATGAGGGTATGTCGAAGAAGGCTTTTCTTCTATGTTTATAAGTGTATCTTGTTTGTTTTCTATCCTTTCGAGTTGTTGACCTATTGTAACTAATATTTGATTTGTATAATTATTTTGATTTTGTATATTTGATATATCTTTTTTATTTATGGATTCATTCATATTTGCTGATCCTATTGTTTTAAATGGTGAGGCTACTACATCATAGTTTCCTACCTTTATTGCTATTTCTGTCAGTGGTGGATGAACCGATTCTACAGGTGTTGCTTTTGTATTTGTGGGAATCCAAGTTTGTGAAACTTTGTGGGTAACATTTATTCTTGGATGATTTTCACTAAAAGGATTGAATATTTGATTATTGTATGTATATTGACTTAACCATTTAAAAAATGGAATTTCCATTTTTACTTGATTCATCATTTCATAATATTCTATTCGAATATTATTTCTTTGCTCTTCGGTAAAATTGGTAAAAAACCAATTTCTTTTTATCCTATGTTCTGGTGACATAAATTCTTTTTGAATTAAGTCTTTGTTAATTTGGTATTCTTTCTTTTTAATCATCATTATTTGATGTCTTGTTGGTGATTGTTGATTATCAAATCTTTGTTCTAGATTGGTTTGAGTTTCTTCAAGGGATTCTACTGATCTAGTATCTTGTATGTTTTCTCTAGGTATTTGTAGGGGTATTTGGTTTGACTCATACAAAGGTCTAGGTATTTGTATTTGATCTATTTCATACAATGGTCTTGGTATTTGTGGTCTAAAGTCTACACCTCTTAAGTTGACATTAGGTATTGTTTGTGAGACAGGAGTTGGTATTCTACTAGGATCTAAAGAAGTTCTAGCTGTTTCAAATCCTGTTCTTATTGTTGAGTCAGATAGTTCGGTTATTCTAACAGAACTACTTCTTCTTAAAGGCCTAATATAGGCTTCACCTTCTCTTGATACATAAGTAAATTCTATTGTTGTTGTATCTTGTGAAGGAGGTGGTACCGCATCTGGTATTCTCCACATATCAGGAAAGGTGACTTCATCATGTCGAAGTCTTCTTGGTGTTGTAATATTTGCCTGCCTAGAGTTAGCTTCAAATATTATTGTTTCAGTTCTGGGTGATTCCCTAAGAGCAAATATATTTTGATTTGTTTTTGTTACCTTAAAACATATTCTATACAAAATATTAAGTGTTTAGGTTTAACTACTGGCAGTAGGTAATCCAATGGTCTCACTGCCCCTTGGGTCTTACAGCCAGGTCCGCCTAGTTCCAACGTAGCTTCAACCGTAAACTTAGATTATCAAGGTTTTCTACAGGGTAACTCCTATAGATACAGGCTCTGAAAACATGTTTTAGTAAGATCGGTGCATGCAAAAGAAAGGCAAAGAATTACTTTTAAATGCAAAGAAAAGAAAACCAGCCCAGTATGGCAATACTGGCACAGCAAATGAAAAATAAAGCAAATAAAAATGTAGATAGAAGTTTGAGATCAAAAGAACTTTTGTAAATTATATTGATATTGTAAACTTACAGATATTGTCGAACCAAATACAGAATGCTTTTCTTCAGATAAGAAAAGGGCTAGAGGAATTTTCACAACAACAACACCCCAACTAAAGGAAAGAATCCGACCATTTATAAATCATGGCGGATTTTACAATGGTTTAAGTCCGTGACGGACTTAACAAAGGATGAAGTCCGAAAATATCCGTGTCTTCATCATTGTAGCTTTTGTGTTGGCATTGCTTTTCTGATAAGCATAATTGCAGCTTCTGCGCTGGCACTGCTTTTTTGACTTTTGATTTGCTTTTTCTTTAAGAAAAGTAAATGCTTTGTCTGGTGTCTTGCTTTTGTCGGGCAACTTTACTTTGTAGCTTTTGAGCTGGCACTGCTTTTTTGACTTTTGATTTGCTTTTACTTTAAGAAAAGTAAATGCTTTGTCTTGCTTTTGTCGGGTAACTTTACTCTGTGCTTCTTGCTGGTTGACACGTAGAGCACTTTGTAAGGGATTCTCCTTTTGAGCTGTCTAAGAGGAGCAGCTTTCAGTTGCATGGAGAGTTTTGTCTTGTTAGAAATCATTACTGAAGTCAGGCTCTTGGGTAGCTTCAAGATCTATCCCAAAACAATCATCTTCATTTTGATATAGAGGATCTTCAGTTTCCCCTATTTCTTCAATTAATTCATCTTTTCCTTTTACCGAACCTTTGTGAGAGGCTGAACTTGACATGATCTCTGATAGCTTTTGATTCCAGGCTTCAGGATCTTTGATTGTGGCTAGTTGAGCCATATGCTTTGTCTTCTCGGTGAGAAATTGTTGATTCTCCTGAGTCTTGAGTTTTTCTTGATGTACAAAAGTAGGATTCTTTTGTATCCAGGTTCTGATATGTTCCATAGTGCAGAATTTCAGATCATATTTAGCCCACCATTTAATGCTGATATAGCGGACTAGATATTTAATGGCTGCATTTGAGGCTTTTGTCTCTATACCATAATCCCAAGACATGATCCAAGGCACCTTAAAATATACATAGAAGAAAAAGGGCTTGAATTCAGGGATAAAGGTGGAAGAGTTTTTGAAGTAATTAAATGCTTCCTGTATAGGAATAGGAATACATTTTTTGATTGGTCCGAATAACTCAAACCATTCAATAAACCAGGTAGGAAAGGTTTTCTGACAATTTTTGTGGAAATGGATAAACCATGAATGCTGGCGGTTCAAATAGTATAAAGTATTGTACCAAGCATCCACGTAATCCCAATAGGAAAAAGAAGGGGGCTGGAATGGTATTGTAAATTTCTTTTCTGTAAATGGATGCTGATTCCAGTCTTCTTTTGAAAGTACTTTTAAAATTTGTAATTGAGAAAAGACGTTTCCATCTTCCCCCTGTCGGTGAGAAATAATGACGGATTTTGTTTGAACCAAAATCAATTCATAAAAAGTTCTGGTTTTGTTCAAAGAATGAGGCAGGAAGTGCCATTGTCCTGATCTTTGTGTTTTAGGAAAAACTAATGCTGCTGATTCAGCTGCACAGTCTTTGATTTGATCTGGTTCCAGAGAGATAACCAGTTGATATTTTTCTTTGGTAACGTAGTTTGGAGAAAAGATTTCCAAATCGCTTTGGGTATTTTGTACTGTGGTTTTTGCATAGGATTTTGATGGATCTAAATCCTTTTGAGTGGGTAATTTTGGAAATGTTGCTGGTGTCGGCAACTGTTGTATATAGTCCTGAACCGTAAGGATTTTGGACTTTGGTGGTAAAGCTGGTAGCTTTTGTGGGTTACTGGATGATGCCGATTGCATCTTTTGACTTTGTGGTGTCTGTGGTTTTTGAGGGGTTTTTCCTGAGGGTCTCATTTTCCCTGTAAAAATTCTCTTGTCAAGAAATCTGGAAGAGAGTTATTTTCTCCTTTGATAAAAGTAATGTCAAAATCAAAACAAGATAAAATTGCTTGATAACGTGCAAAAATTTGTTTTGAAACCATATTCTTGACATCCTTTTCTAAAATTCTTTTTGCAGATTGACAATCAATCCTTAAAAGAAATTTTTGATTGATCAAATCATCTTGAAATTTGTTTATGCAGAAAACAATGGATGTAAATTCTTTTTTTGATGGTACTATATTTTTGTTGGGTAGTATTCCAGGCTCCTGAGTGGAATCGAACTATTTGTTCGCTATTGGATTCTGGGCTTTTTTGTTTTAGTATTCCTCCATAGCCCAATTCTGAGGCATCGGTTTCTACTATTTTAAAGGCTTTGTAGTCTGGTATACCTAAGCAAGGTAGGTTTTGGACTTGTAACTTAAGATTTTTCACTGCTTGAGTCATTTCTTGGGTCCAAGCGGGTGGATTCTTCTTGAGTCTTTCAAATAATATTGCACAGGTTATTCTTAGGTCTGGTATGAAATCTGAGACATAATTTAGACATCCTAAGAATCTCTGTAATTGAGTTTTATCTTTAATTTCATCAGGAAACTTATTTGCAAATTCTATTGATCGACTAATAGGGACTATCGATCCTTTGTAAATATCGAATCCTAAAAATCTGACTTTTGTCTGAAAGAGTTTCATCTTTGGAGCTGAGACTACTAATCCATTGTTTTTAATTATTGTAAAAAATTCATCTAAATGATGGAAGTGTTGTTCTATTGAATTGGAAAAAACTAACACGTCATCAATATAGACTATAGTGAATTTTGTATAGGGATTAAAAATATCATTCATGATATGTTGAAACTCTGAGGGAGCATTCTTTAATCCAAAGGGCATTACGTTCCATTCATAATGTCCAAAGGGTACAACAAAAGCTGTTTTGTATCTGTCTTCTTCTGATATTTCAATTTGATAATATCCCGATTTCATATCAAATTTTGAAAATATCGAGGCATTAGATAATCTACCAATTAAGTCTTTTTTATTTGGTATGGGATATCTAATCCATCTTAAGGCTTTGTTAAGGGGTTTGTAATTAATTACTAGCCTAGGGGCTCCTCTCTCTATTTCGGCATGGTTTTGAACATAAAATCCCGAACAACTCCAAGGTGATTTACTTTGTCTAATTAATTTTTTATCCAATAAATCTTGGATTTCTTTCTTACAATATTCCAACATTTCAGCATTCATTTGAATAGGTCTAGCTTTGGTTGGAATTTGTGATTCTTTAAATTCTGGTTCATAGGGTAAAGTGACTACATACTTTTTCCTATTCCAGAAAGCGTTTGGATGGTTTGAGCATACTTCTTGTTCAAATTTTGTTTTAAGGCTTATAATTCTTTTTTGTATATTCGAATTTTGAAGATGTTCTTCAATTCTTTGGTAATGGATGTCTTTTTGTAAAAAATTAATTTGATTTCTTTTTCTTTTAATTCGATTTATTGTTAAGGAATTTTGTTGTAACATATTAATTTCTTTTTGTTTAGGTGGAAGCAGCCATTCAAATATGATGGTGCGTCCTACAGCATGTGAAATTATTCCATTGTGATCTACTTCAAAGGGCATAATTTGTTGTAAGAATGGTGTTCCTAGGATTGCCGGTTCTCCTAGATTTTTTACGAGGACGAATACGTTGTAAAAACATATTCCTTGATTACAAATGTACGAATTTGTTAATTTGTAATTAACATTAAGTTTATGACTACTAGCACTGTAAAAGCTTTCAGTAGTTTTTTCATAATATTTAGTAGGTATTAATCCTTCTTGAATACAGTTCATATCTGCTCCAGAATCAATTAATACAACTAAATTTTTATGAAATTCTTTATTAACTACTAATTTCATTTGACAATACCATTTTTGGAATAACGTTTTTTGTACTGTATTAAGAAATTTTTCTTTATCCGGTTCTTTTGGCAATTCTACTAATTTATTAGAAGAAGTTGGATTCTGATTATTGTTTGTTTCAAGTTGAAGGATTCTTAAGTCTTGAGTTAAATCATTGGACTTGAGTTCTTGAATTTCTTCTTTAAGAATTTTTATTTCTTGTTGAAGATCTTGTATTGAAGTTGGTCTTACTTCTTTTTGTTGATATCTTTCTAAAATATGGTTCAATGTTATTGGTCTAAATTCTTTTGGTTCTTGTATATCCTCATCTTCATCTAATAAATCTTTTAATTTTATTAGATATTGTTTCTTTAAGTCTTCATCCTGTATTTTATCAATTATTTCTACTAAAAAAATTGCTTTTTCTGAAGAGATCATGTTGAGTTTCTTTTGACAATTTTGACATTCACATGGTCCAAATATTTCTTTTGGACATATTGTATTCTCTTGTTCTGATAATTCTGAATCAGATTCAGATTCTAAGATTTGTTCAATATATTGTTCATCTGTTGAATTATTGTCTTCGTTTTCTTCTTGAGAAGATATTTCTTCTTCATCGGAGGAAGAATTAATTAGTATTTTCATTAAATTTTTCTTCTGTTCTTCATCTATTTGAAGACTTTGTACTTTTTGAATGGTTTTACATTTGTTTGCAAAATGTCCTGATTTACCACATTTGTAACAGACTACATTTTTCTTTGATTTTTTATACATTTTTCTCTTTGGGTTTTGTCTCTTATTTTTGTAAAAATATTTTTCTTGTTTTTCATCTTTAGGATATCTCTTAAATTTTTTAAAATTTTTAAATTTTTTGTGTTTTTTCTTTTTCTCTTTTGATGGGATGTTTAAAGTACATCCATATTGATCACAAAATTCTCCTAATTCTTGTTTTCCTTTTCTGAATTCAGTATTATATTTATTTTGCATTTTTGCTTCATTACAGAAGGCTAATCCTTCGCTTATAATTGTATTGTTTATCTGTCCATATGTTAAATCATCATATAGGACTGTTGTTTGACCTGGCCTTGCATATTTTTCTTTAACTACTTTCTTTATCCTTTCGGCAAAAAGCTTAGGAAGTCCAGAAATATATCTTTCTTTCCAATAAGCCGCATAGCCATCAGGTCTTTGACATACTAAGGGGATAAAATTATCTTTATACCACCTAAAGTCTGATAATTTTGGACATCTTAGATTTTGTAATATTGATAATTGTCTTTCATTATACTCTTGTGGTTGTCCTACAAAATGAGCTACGATGGCATATAGTAATGTTTCACAGCAATCAGGGACTCTATTAATTTGTCCTGCTGCATTTGTTTCAGGCCTTGTTGCATTTTTTATTGTTTCTTTACTTCTTATTAAATTATCCCACCATCCTTTTAGAGCTCCAGTGAACCCTAAAATAATTATATCTAATATTCTAGAATCATCCATATTTTTTATTCTATAGGCTGATATAGCCATACACATTTGTTGTACTGTATTCATAATTTCATTTTCGCTCATACCGTCAATATTCCATTCTAGAATACCCGATCCGGTAAATACATTTTGATTATAATCGCTTCTTTCTTCAAACTGAAGATTTGGTACTGTAGGTCTTGGGTAATAATTTTTTGTTGTAGTTACATAAGTTGGTGTTACCTTTTTTATTCTTTCAATAAAATTTGGAGTTGGGTTTTCCTTTTGTATAGTATTAATTTTTGAGGATTTTTCCTTTTCAAATATTTTTTCTATTTTTTGTGTTAAATCAGATATTAAATCTTCATTTGAGAATTTAAATTCTGATGCATTTTTTCTAGATATTGGTTCATGTTTATATATTGGTCTAATTTCTAATTCTGATTTCTTATTTTGTTCTATTGTTTCTTTAAACAGATTTATGGGTCTATTGCTTAGATTCAAATGAGGGTATGTCGAAGAAGGCTTTTCTTCTATGTTTATAAGTGTATCTTGTTTGTTTTCTATCCTTTCGAGTTGTTGACCTATTGTAACTAATATTTGATTTGTATAATTATTTTGATTTTGTATATTTGATATATCTTTTTTATTTATGGATTCATTCATATTTGCTGATCCTATTGTTTTAAATGGTGAGGCTACTACATCATAGTTTCCTACCTTTATTGCTATTTCTGTCAGTGGTGGATGAACCGATTCTACAGGTGTTGCTTTTGTATTTGTGGGAATCCAAGTTTGTGAAACTTTGTGGGTAACATTTATTCTTGGATGATTTTCACTAAAAGGATTGAATATTTGATTATTGTATGTATATTGACTTAACCATTTAAAAAATGGAATTTCCATTTTTACTTGATTCATCATTTCATAATATTCTATTCGAATATTATTTCTTTGCTCTTCGGTAAAATTGGTAAAAAACCAATTTCTTTTTATCCTATGTTCTGGTGACATAAATTCTTTTTGAATTAAGTCTTTGTTAATTTGGTATTCTTTCTTTTTAATCATCATTATTTGATGTCTTGTTGGTGATTGTTGATTATCAAATCTTTGTTCTAGATTGGTTTGAGTTTCTTCAAGGGATTCTACTGATCTAGTATCTTGTATGTTTTCTCTAGGTATTTGTAGGGGTATTTGGTTTGACTCATACAAAGGTCTAGGTATTTGTATTTGATCTATTTCATACAATGGTCTTGGTATTTGTGGTCTAAAGTCTACACCTCTTAAGTTGACATTAGGTATTGTTTGTGAGACAGGAGTTGGTATTCTACTAGGATCTAAAGAAGTTCTAGCTGTTTCAAATCCTGTTCTTATTGTTGAGTCAGATAGTTCGGTTATTCTAACAGAACTACTTCTTCTTAAAGGCCTAATATAGGCTTCACCTTCTCTTGATACATAAGTAAATTCTATTGTTGTTGTATCTTGTGAAGGAGGTGGTACCGCATCTGGTATTCTCCACATATCAGGAAAGGTGACTTCATCATGTCGAAGTCTTCTTGGTGTTGTAATATTTGCCTGCCTAGAGTTAGCTTCAAATATTATTGTTTCAGTTCTGGGTGATTCCCTAAGAGCAAATATATTTTGATTTGTTTTTGTTACCTTAAAACATATTCTATACAAAATATTAACTGTTGAAACCCCATGTCTTACTTGTCTGTTAGCTTGACTAACATCTAAGGTTAGACATCCTTCAGTTTCAGAATCTTGAAGTCTTATTGTATAATTTGGGAAGCAATTAAAGTAAGCTGGTCCATTATGAAGGTTGGTTTCCATAGCGGCCACTATTGATTCATCAAAGTTTGTTCTTCTTTTATCTCTTACGGCTAAGAGAACTGGGGTATTTATCCCTATTCTGTGAAGAGGTTTTGCTGCTACTTGAACTAATCCTACGTTTAAGTAGTTATAGTTCCTTTTGTATTTTTGAATTATTTCTTGTGTTACCAATGGTATACTCTGTGATTCTTCACTGATTCCTATATGGACATTGACTTTCTAAGTGTTTAGGTTTAACTACTGGCAGTAGGTAATCCAATGGTCTCACTGCCCCTTGGGTCTTACAGCCAGGTCCGCCTAGTTCCAACGTAGCTTCAACCGTAAACTTAGATTATCAAGGTTTTCTACAGGGTAACTCCTATAGATACAGGCTCTGATACCATGTTTTA
Organism: Gleditsia sinensis; assembly: GCA_037074535.1. Lineage (NCBI taxonomy): Eukaryota > Viridiplantae > Streptophyta > Magnoliopsida > Fabales > Fabaceae > Gleditsia > Gleditsia sinensis. The sequence continues at coordinate 26,957,684 of CM073471.1, forward strand.
GTAAGATCGGTGCATGCAAAAGAAAGGCAAAGAATTACTTTTAAATGCAAAGAAAAGAAAACCAGCCCAGTATGGCAATACTGGCACAGCAAATGAAAAATAAAGCAAATAAAAATGTAGATAGAAGTTTGAGATCAAAAGAACTTTTGTAAATTATATTGATATTGTAAACTTACAGATATTGTCGAACCAAATACAGAATGCTTTTCTTCAGATAAGAAAAGGGCTAGAGGAATTTTCACAACAACAACACCCCAACTAAAGGAAAGAATCCGACCATTTATAAATCATGGCGGATTTTACAATGGTTTAAGTCCGTGACGGACTTAACAAAGGATGAAGTCCGAAAATATCCGTGTCTTCATCATTGTAGCTTTTGTGTTGGCATTGCTTTTCTGATAAGCATAATTGCAGCTTCTGCGCTGGCACTGCTTTTTTGACTTTTGATTTGCTTTTTCTTTAAGAAAAGTAAATGCTTTGTCTGGTGTCTTGCTTTTGTCGGGCAACTTTACTTTGTAGCTTTTGAGCTGGCACTGCTTTTTTGACTTTTGATTTGCTTTTACTTTAAGAAAAGTAAATGCTTTGTCTTGCTTTTGTCGGGTAACTTTACTCTGTGCTTCTTGCTGGTTGACACGTAGAGCACTTTGTAAGGGATTCTCCTTTTGAGCTGTCTAAGAGGAGCAGCTTTCAGTTGCATGGAGAGTTTTGTCTTGTTAGAAATCATTACTGAAGTCAGGCTCTTGGGTAGCTTCAAGATCTATCCCAAAACAATCATCTTCATTTTGATATAGAGGATCTTCAGTTTCCCCTATTTCTTCAATTAATTCATCTTTTCCTTTTACCGAACCTTTGTGAGAGGCTGAACTTGACATGATCTCTGATAGCTTTTGATTCCAGGCTTCAGGATCTTTGATTGTGGCTAGTTGAGCCATATGCTTTGTCTTCTCGGTGAGAAATTGTTGATTCTCCTGAGTCTTGAGTTTTTCTTGATGTACAAAAGTAGGATTCTTTTGTATCCAGGTTCTGATATGTTCCATAGTGCAGAATTTCAGATCATATTTAGCCCACCATTTAATGCTGATATAGCGGACTAGATATTTAATGGCTGCATTTGAGGCTTTTGTCTCTATACCATAATCCCAAGACATGATCCAAGGCACCTTAAAATATACATAGAAGAAAAAGGGCTTGAATTCAGGGATAAAGGTGGAAGAGTTTTTGAAGTAATTAAATGCTTCCTGTATAGGAATAGGAATACATTTTTTGATTGGTCCGAATAACTCAAACCATTCAATAAACCAGGTAGGAAAGGTTTTCTGACAATTTTTGTGGAAATGGATAAACCATGAATGCTGGCGGTTCAAATAGTATAAAGTATTGTACCAAGCATCCACGTAATCCCAATAGGAAAAAGAAGGGGGCTGGAATGGTATTGTAAATTTCTTTTCTGTAAATGGATGCTGATTCCAGTCTTCTTTTGAAAGTACTTTTAAAATTTGTAATTGAGAAAAGACGTTTCCATCTTCCCCCTGTCGGTGAGAAATAATGACGGATTTTGTTTGAACCAAAATCAATTCATAAAAAGTTCTGGTTTTGTTCAAAGAATGAGGCAGGAAGTGCCATTGTCCTGATCTTTGTGTTTTAGGAAAAACTAATGCTGCTGATTCAGCTGCACAGTCTTTGATTTGATCTGGTTCCAGAGAGATAACCAGTTGATATTTTTCTTTGGTAACGTAGTTTGGAGAAAAGATTTCCAAATCGCTTTGGGTATTTTGTACTGTGGTTTTTGCATAGGATTTTGATGGATCTAAATCCTTTTGAGTGGGTAATTTTGGAAATGTTGCTGGTGTCGGCAACTGTTGTATATAGTCCTGAACCGTAAGGATTTTGGACTTTGGTGGTAAAGCTGGTAGCTTTTGTGGGTTACTGGATGATGCCGATTGCATCTTTTGACTTTGTGGTGTCTGTGGTTTTTGAGGGGTTTTTCCTGAGGGTCTCATTTTCCCTGTAAAAATTCTCTTGTCAAGAAATCTGGAAGAGAGTTATTTTCTCCTTTGATAAAAGTAATGTCAAAATCAAAACAAGATAAAATTGCTTGATAACGTGCAAAAATTTGTTTTGAAACCATATTCTTGACATCCTTTTCTAAAATTCTTTTTGCAGATTGACAATCAATCCTTAAAAGAAATTTTTGATTGATCAAATCATCTTGAAATTTGTTTATGCAGAAAACAATGGATGTAAATTCTTTTTTGATGGTACTATATTTTTGTTGGGTAGTATTCCAGGCTCCTGAGTGGAATCGAACTATTTGTTCGCTATTGGATTCTGGGCTTTTTTGTTTTAGTATTCCTCCATAGCCCAATTCTGAGGCATCGGTTTCTACTATTTTAAAGGCTTTGTAGTCTGGTATACCTAAGCAAGGTAGGTTTTGGACTTGTAACTTAAGATTTTTCACTGCTTGAGTCATTTCTTGGGTCCAAGCGGGTGGATTCTTCTTGAGTCTTTCAAATAATATTGCACAGGTTATTCTTAGGTCTGGTATGAAATCTGAGACATAATTTAGACATCCTAAGAATCTCTGTAATTGAGTTTTATCTTTAATTTCATCAGGAAACTTATTTGCAAATTCTATTGATCGACTAATAGGGACTATCGATCCTTTGTAAATATCGAATCCTAAAAATCTGACTTTTGTCTGAAAGAGTTTCATCTTTGGAGCTGAGACTACTAATCCATTGTTTTTAATTATTGTAAAAAATTCATCTAAATGATGGAAGTGTTGTTCTATTGAATTGGAAAAAACTAACACGTCATCAATATAGACTATAGTGAATTTTGTATAGGGATTAAAAATATCATTCATGATATGTTGAAACTCTGAGGGAGCATTCTTTAATCCAAAGGGCATTACGTTCCATTCATAATGTCCAAAGGGTACAACAAAAGCTGTTTTGTATCTGTCTTCTTCTGATATTTCAATTTGATAATATCCCGATTTCATATCAAATTTTGAAAATATCGAGGCATTAGATAATCTACCAATTAAGTCTTTTTTATTTGGTATGGGATATCTAATCCATCTTAAGGCTTTGTTAAGGGGTTTGTAATTAATTACTAGCCTAGGGGCTCCTCTCTCTATTTCGGCATGGTTTTGAACATAAAATCCCGAACAACTCCAAGGTGATTTACTTTGTCTAATTAATTTTTTATCCAATAAATCTTGGATTTCTTTCTTACAATATTCCAACATTTCAGCATTCATTTGAATAGGTCTAGCTTTGGTTGGAATTTGTGATTCTTTAAATTCTGGTTCATAGGGTAAAGTGACTACATACTTTTTCCTATTCCAGAAAGCGTTTGGATGGTTTGAGCATACTTCTTGTTCAAATTTTGTTTTAAGGCTTATAATTCTTTTTTGTATATTCGAATTTTGAAGATGTTCTTCAATTCTTTGGTAATGGATGTCTTTTTGTAAAAAATTAATTTGATTTCTTTTTCTTTTAATTCGATTTATTGTTAAGGAATTTTGTTGTAACATATTAATTTCTTTTTGTTTAGGTGGAAGCAGCCATTCAAATATGATGGTGCGTCCTACAGCATGTGAAATTATTCCATTGTGATCTACTTCAAAGGGCATAATTTGTTGTAAGAATGGTGTTCCTAGGATTGCCGGTTCTCCTAGATTTTTTACGAGGACGAATACGTTGTAAAAACATATTCCTTGATTACAAATGTACGAATTTGTTAATTTGTAATTAACATTAAGTTTATGACTACTAGCACTGTAAAAGCTTTCAGTAGTTTTTTCATAATATTTAGTAGGTATTAATCCTTCTTGAATACAGTTCATATCTGCTCCAGAATCAATTAATACAACTAAATTTTTATGAAATTCTTTATTAACTACTAATTTCATTTGACAATACCATTTTTGGAATAACGTTTTTTGTACTGTATTAAGAAATTTTTCTTTATCCGGTTCTTTTGGCAATTCTACTAATTTATTAGAAGAAGTTGGATTCTGATTATTGTTTGTTTCAAGTTGAAGGATTCTTAAGTCTTGAGTTAAATCATTGGACTTGAGTTCTTGAATTTCTTCTTTAAGAATTTTTATTTCTTGTTGAAGATCTTGTATTGAAGTTGGTCTTACTTCTTTTTGTTGATATCTTTCTAAAATATGGTTCAATGTTATTGGTCTAAATTCTTTTGGTTCTTGTATATCCTCATCTTCATCTAATAAATCTTTTAATTTTATTAGATATTGTTTCTTTAAGTCTTCATCCTGTATTTTATCAATTATTTCTACTAAAAAAATTGCTTTTTCTGAAGAGATCATGTTGAGTTTCTTTTGACAATTTTGACATTCACATGGTCCAAATATTTCTTTTGGACATATTGTATTCTCTTGTTCTGATAATTCTGAATCAGATTCAGATTCTAAGATTTGTTCAATATATTGTTCATCTGTTGAATTATTGTCTTCGTTTTCTTCTTGAGAAGATATTTCTTCTTCATCGGAGGAAGAATTAATTAGTATTTTCATTAAATTTTTCTTCTGTTCTTCATCTATTTGAAGACTTTGTACTTTTTGAATGGTTTTACATTTGTTTGCAAAATGTCCTGATTTACCACATTTGTAACAGACTACATTTTTCTTTGATTTTTTATACATTTTTCTCTTTGGGTTTTGTCTCTTATTTTTGTAAAAATATTTTTCTTGTTTTTCATCTTTAGGATATCTCTTAAATTTTTTAAAATTTTTAAATTTTTTGTGTTTTTTCTTTTTCTCTTTTGATGGGATGTTTAAAGTACATCCATATTGATCACAAAATTCTCCTAATTCTTGTTTTCCTTTTCTGAATTCAGTATTATATTTATTTTGCATTTTTGCTTCATTACAGAAGGCTAATCCTTCGCTTATAATTGTATTGTTTATCTGTCCATATGTTAAATCATCATATAGGACTGTTGTTTGACCTGGCCTTGCATATTTTTCTTTAACTACTTTCTTTATCCTTTCGGCAAAAAGCTTAGGAAGTCCAGAAATATATCTTTCTTTCCAATAAGCCGCATAGCCATCAGGTCTTTGACATACTAAGGGGATAAAATTATCTTTATACCACCTAAAGTCTGATAATTTTGGACATCTTAGATTTTGTAATATTGATAATTGTCTTTCATTATACTCTTGTGGTTGTCCTACAAAATGAGCTACGATGGCATATAGTAATGTTTCACAGCAATCAGGGACTCTATTAATTTGTCCTGCTGCATTTGTTTCAGGCCTTGTTGCATTTTTTATTGTTTCTTTACTTCTTATTAAATTATCCCACCATCCTTTTAGAGCTCCAGTGAACCCTAAAATAATTATATCTAATATTCTAGAATCATCCATATTTTTTATTCTATAGGCTGATATAGCCATACACATTTGTTGTACTGTATTCATAATTTCATTTTCGCTCATACCGTCAATATTCCATTCTAGAATACCCGATCCGGTAAATACATTTTGATTATAATCGCTTCTTTCTTCAAACTGAAGATTTGGTACTGTAGGTCTTGGGTAATAATTTTTTGTTGTAGTTACATAAGTTGGTGTTACCTTTTTTATTCTTTCAATAAAATTTGGAGTTGGGTTTTCCTTTTGTATAGTATTAATTTTTGAGGATTTTTCCTTTTCAAATATTTTTTCTATTTTTTGTGTTAAATCAGATATTAAATCTTCATTTGAGAATTTAAATTCTGATGCATTTTTTCTAGATATTGGTTCATGTTTATATATTGGTCTAATTTCTAATTCTGATTTCTTATTTTGTTCTATTGTTTCTTTAAACAGATTTATGGGTCTATTGCTTAGATTCAAATGAGGGTATGTCGAAGAAGGCTTTTCTTCTATGTTTATAAGTGTATCTTGTTTGTTTTCTATCCTTTCGAGTTGTTGACCTATTGTAACTAATATTTGATTTGTATAATTATTTTGATTTTGTATATTTGATATATCTTTTTTATTTATGGATTCATTCATATTTGCTGATCCTATTGTTTTAAATGGTGAGGCTACTACATCATAGTTTCCTACCTTTATTGCTATTTCTGTCAGTGGTGGATGAACCGATTCTACAGGTGTTGCTTTTGTATTTGTGGGAATCCAAGTTTGTGAAACTTTGTGGGTAACATTTATTCTTGGATGATTTTCACTAAAAGGATTGAATATTTGATTATTGTATGTATATTGACTTAACCATTTAAAAAATGGAATTTCCATTTTTACTTGATTCATCATTTCATAATATTCTATTCGAATATTATTTCTTTGCTCTTCGGTAAAATTGGTAAAAAACCAATTTCTTTTTATCCTATGTTCTGGTGACATAAATTCTTTTTGAATTAAGTCTTTGTTAATTTGGTATTCTTTCTTTTTAATCATCATTATTTGATGTCTTGTTGGTGATTGTTGATTATCAAATCTTTGTTCTAGATTGGTTTGAGTTTCTTCAAGGGATTCTACTGATCTAGTATCTTGTATGTTTTCTCTAGGTATTTGTAGGAGTATTTGGTTTGACTCATACAAAGGTCTAGGTATTTGTATTTGATCTATTTCATACAATGGTCTTGGTATTTGTGGTCTAAAGTCTACACCTCTTAAGTTGACATTAGGTATTGTTTGTGAGACAGGAGTTGGTATTCTACTAGGATCTAAAGAAGTTCTAGCTGTTTCAAATCCTGTTCTTATTGTTGAGTCAGATAGTTCGGTTATTCTAACAGAACTACTTCTTCTTAAAGGCCTAATATAGGCTTCACCTTCTCTTGATACATAAGTAAATTCTATTGTTGTTGTATCTTGTGAAGGAGGTGGTACCGCATCTGGTATTCTCCACATATCAGGAAAGGTGACTTCATCATGTCGAAGTCTTCTTGGTGTTGTAATATTTGCCTGCCTAGAGTTAGCTTCAAATATTATTGTTTCAGTTCTGGGTGATTCCCTAAGAGCAAATATATTTTGATTTGTTTTTGTTACCTTAAAACATATTCTATACAAAATATTAACTGTTGAAACCCCATGTCTTACTTGTCTGTTAGCTTGACTAACATCTAAGGTTAGACATCCTTCAGTTTCAGAATCTTGAAGTCTTATTGTATAATTTGGGAAGCAATTAAAGTAAGCTGGTCCATTATGAAGGTTGGTTTCCATAGCGGCCACTATTGATTCATCAAAGTTTGTTCTTCTTTTATCTCTTACGGCTAAGAGAACTGGGGTATTTATCCCTATTCTGTGAAGAGGTTTTGCTGCTACTTGAACTAATCCTACGTTTAAGTAGTTATAGTTCCTTTTGTATTTTTGAATTATTTCTTGTGTTACCAATGGTATACTCTGTGATTCTTCACTGATTCCTACATCGTCTTCTATTGTTTTAACAACTCTTGTAAAACTAAAATCAAAGGTATTCCTAAGATATACCTGAGATTCTTCAAATCTTGGTATTGAAAAATTTTGTAAATTTCTTTCTACATGAATTATTTCTTCTTCATGCATGTTTACTGCATTGCTATTGTCTAGGGTTATTGGTCTTCCTAATTCACTTGCATTACTTGAAGAAGTCGCATCACTTCTCCTAGATAGCATCCTAACCAATCTATTGGCCATTATCCTATATGGACATTGACTTTCTAAGTGTTTAGGTTTAACTACTGGCAGTAGGTAATCCAATGGTCTCACTGCCCCTTGGGTCTTACAGCCAGGTCCGCCTAGTTCCAACGTAGCTTCAACCGTAAACTTAGATTATCAAGGTTTTCTACAGGGTAACTCCTATAGATACAGGCTCTGATACCATGTTTTAGTAAGATCGGTGCATGCAAAAGAAAGGCAAAGAATTACTTTTAAATGCAAAGAAAAGAAAACCAGCCCAGTATGGCAATACTGGCACAGCAAATGAAAAATAAAGCAAATAAAAATGTAGATAGAAGTTTGAGATCAAAAGAACTTTTGTAAATTATATTGATATTGTAAACTTACAGATATTGTCGAACCAAATACAGAATGCTTTTCTTCAGATAAGAAAAGGGCTAGAGGAATTTTCACAACAACAACACCCCAACTAAAGGAAAGAATCCGACCATTTATAAATCATGGCGGATTTTACAATGGTTTAAGTCCGTGACGGACTTAACAAAGGTTGAAGTCCGAAAATATCCGTGTCTTCATCATTGTAGCTTTTGTGTTGGCATTGCTTTTCTGATAAGCATAATTGCAGCTTCTGCGCTGGCACTGCTTTTTTGACTTTTGATTTGCTTTTTCTTTAAGAAAAGTAAATGCTTTGTCTGGTGTCTTGCTTTTGTCGGGCAACTTTACTTTGTAGCTTTTGAGCTGGCACTGCTTTTTTGACTTTTGATTTGCTTTTACTTTAAGAAAAGTAAATGCTTTGTCTTGCTTTTGTCGGGTAACTTTACTCTGTGCTTCTTGCTGGTTGACACGTAGAGCACTTTGTAAGGGATTCTCCTTTTGAGCTGTCTAAGAGGAGCAGCTTTCAGTTGCATGGAGAGTTTTGTCTTGTTAGAAATCATTACTGAAGTCAGGCTCTTGGGTAGCTTCAAGATCTATCCCAAAACAATCATCTTCATTTTGATATAGAGGATCTTCAGTTTCCCCTATTTCTTCAATTAATTCATCTTTTCCTTTTACCGAACCTTTGTGAGAGGCTGAACTTGACATGATCTCTGATAGCTTTTGATTCCAGGCTTCAGGATCTTTGATTGTGGCTAGTTGAGCCATATGCTTTGTCTTCTCGGTGAGAAATTGTTGATTCTCCTGAGTCTTGAGTTTTTCTTGATGTACAAAAGTAGGATTCTTTTGTATCCAGGTTCTGATATGTTCCATAGTGCAGAATTTCAGATCATATTTAGCCCACCATTTAATGCTGATATAGCGGACTAGATATTTAATGGCTGCATTTGAGGCTTTTGTCTCTATACCATAATCCCAAGACATGATCCAAGGCACCTTAAAATATACATAGAAGAAAAAGGGCTTGAATTCAGGGATAAAGGTGGAAGAGTTTTTGAAGTAATTAAATGCTTCCTGTATAGGAATAGGAATACATTTTTTGATTGGTCAGAATAACTCAAACCATTCAATAAACCAGGTAGGAAAGGTTTTCTGACAATTTTTGTGGAAATGGATAAACCATGAATGCTGGCGGTTCAAATAGTATAAAGTATTGTACCAAGCATCCACGTAATCCCAATAGGAAAAAGAAGGGGGCTGGAATGTAAAACATGGTATCAGAGCCTGTATCTATAGGAGTTACCCTGTAGAAAACCTTGATAATCTAAGTTTACGGTTGAAGCTACGTTGGAACTAGGCGGACCTGGCTGTAAGACCCAAGGGGCAGTGAGACCATTGGATTACCTACTGCCAGTAGTTAAACCTAAACACTTAGAAAGTCAATGTCCATATAGGATAATGGCCAATAGATTGGTTAGGATGCTATCTAGGAGAAGTGATGCGACTTCTTCAAGTAATGCAAGTGAATTAGGAAGACCAATAACCCTAGACAATAGCAATGCAGTAAACATGCATGAAGAAGAAATAATTCATGTAGAAAGAAATTTACAAAATTTTTCAATACCAAGATTTGAAGAATCTCAGGTATATCTTAGGAATACCTTTGATTTTAGTTTTACAAGAGTTGTTAAAACAATAGAAGACGATGTAGGAATCAGTGAAGAATCACAGAGTATACCATTGGTAACACAAGAAATAATTCAAAAATACAAAAGGAACTATAACTACTTAAACGTAGGATTAGTTCAAGTAGCAGCAAAACCTCTTCACAGAATAGGGATAAATACCCCAGTTCTCTTAGCCGTAAGAGATAAAAGAAGAACAAACTTTGATGAATCAATAGTGGCCGCTATGGAAACCAACCTTCATAATGGACCAGCTTACTTTAATTGCTTCCCAAATTATACAATAAGACTTCAAGATTCTGAAACTGAAGGATGTCTAACCTTAGATGTTAGTCAAGCTAACAGACAAGTAAGACATGGGGTTTCAACAGTTAATATTTTGTATAGAATATGTTTTAAGGTAACAAAAACAAATCAAAATATATTTGCTCTTAGGGAATCACCCAGAACTGAAACAATAATATTTGAAGCTAACTCTAGGCAGGCAAATATTACAACACCAAGAAGACTTCGACATGATGAAGTCACCTTTCCTGATATGTGGAGAATACCAGATGCGGTACCACCTCCTTCACAAGATACAACAACAATAGAATTTACTTATGTATCAAGAGAAGGTGAAGCCTATATTAGGCCTTTAAGAAGAAGTAGTTCTGTTAGAATAACCGAACTATCTGACTCAACAATAAGAACAGGATTTGAAACAGCTAGAACTTCTTTAGATCCTAGTAGAATACCAACTCCTGTCTCACAAACAATACCTAATGTCAACTTAAGAGGTGTAGACTTTAGACCACAAATACCAAGACCATTGTATGAAATAGATCAAATACAAATACCTAGACCTTTGTATGAGTCAAACCAAATACCCCTACAAATACCTAGAGAAAACATACAAGATACTAGATCAGTAGAATCCCTTGAAGAAACTCAAACCAATCTAGAACAAAGATTTGATAATCAACAATCACCAACAAGACATCAAATAATGATGATTAAAAAGAAAGAATACCAAATTAACAAAGACTTAATTCAAAAAGAATTTATGTCACCAGAACATAGGATAAAAAGAAATTGGTTTTTTACCAATTTTACCGAAGAGCAAAGAAATAATATTCGAATAGAATATTATGAAATGATGAATCAAGTAAAAATGGAAATTCCATTTTTTAAATGGTTAAGTCAATATACATACAATAATCAAATATTCAATCCTTTTAGTGAAAATCATCCAAGAATAAATGTTACCCACAAAGTTTCACAAACTTGGATTCCCACAAATACAAAAGCAACACCTGTAGAATCGGTTCATCCACCACTGACAGAAATAGCAATAAAGGTAGGAAACTATGATGTAGTAGCCTCACCATTTAAAACAATAGGATCAGCAAATATGAATGAATCCATAAATAAAAAAGATATATCAAATATACAAAATCAAAATAATTATACAAATCAAATATTAGTTACAATAGGTCAACAACTCGAAAGGATAGAAAACAAACAAGATACACTTATAAACATAGAAGAAAAGCCTTCTTCGACATACCCTCATTTGAATCTAAGCAATAGACCCATAAATCTGTTTAAAGAAACAATAGAACAAAATAAGAAATCAGAATTAGAAATTAGACCAATATATAAACATGAACCAATATCTAGAAAAAATGCATCAGAATTTAAATTCTCAAATGAAGATTTAATATCTGATTTAACACAAAAAATAGAAAAAATATTTGAAAAGGAAAAATCCTCAAAAATTAATACTATACAAAAGGAAAACCCAACTCCAAATTTTATTGAAAGAATAAAAAAGGTAACACCAACTTATGTAACTACAACAAAAAATTATTACCCAAGACCTACAGTACCAAATCTTCAGTTTGAAGAAAGAAGCGATTATAATCAAAATGTATTTACCGGATCGGGTATTCTAGAATGGAATATTGACGGTATGAGCGAAAATGAAATTATGAATACAGTACAACAAATGTGTATGGCTATATCAGCCTATAGAATAAAAAATATGGATGATTCTAGAATATTAGATATAATTATTTTAGGGTTCACTGGAGCTCTAAAAGGATGGTGGGATAATTTAATAAGAAGTAAAGAAACAATAAAAAATGCAACAAGGCCTGAAACAAATGCAGCAGGACAAATTAATAGAGTCCCTGATTGCTGTGAAACATTACTATATGCCATCGTAGCTCATTTTGTAGGACAACCACAAGAGTATAATGAAAGACAATTATCAATATTACAAAATCTAAGATGTCCAAAATTATCAGACTTTAGGTGGTATAAAGATAATTTTATCCCCTTAGTATGTCAAAGACCTGATGGCTATGCGGCTTATTGGAAAGAAAGATATATTTCTGGACTTCCTAAGCTTTTTGCCGAAAGGATAAAGAAAGTAGTTAAAGAAAAATATGCAAGGCCAGGTCAAACAACAGTCCTATATGATGATTTAACATATGGACAGATAAACAATACAATTATAAGCGAAGGATTAGCCTTCTGTAATGAAGCAAAAATGCAAAATAAATATAATACTGAATTCAGAAAAGGAAAACAAGAATTAGGAGAATTTTGTGATCAATATGGATGTACTTTAAACATCCCATCAAAAGAGAAAAAGAAAAAACACAAAAAATTTAAAAATTTTAAAAAATTTAAGAGATATCCTAAAGATGAAAAACAAGAAAAATATTTTTACAAAAATAAGAGACAAAACCCAAAGAGAAAAATGTATAAAAAATCAAAGAAAAATGTAGTCTGTTACAAATGTGGTAAATCAGGACATTTTGCAAACAAATGTAAAACCATTCAAAAAGTACAAAGTCTTCAAATAGATGAAGAACAGAAGAAAAATTTAATGAAAATACTAATTAATTCTTCCTCCGATGAAGAAGAAATATCTTCTCAAGAAGAAAACGAAGACAATAATTCAACAGATGAACAATATATTGAACAAATCTTAGAATCTGAATCTGATTCAGAATTATCAGAACAAGAGAATACAATATGTCCAAAAGAAATATTTGGACCATGTGAATGTCAAAATTGTCAAAAGAAACTCAACATGATCTCTTCAGAAAAAGCAATTTTTTTAGTAGAAATAATTGATAAAATACAGGATGAAGACTTAAAGAAACAATATCTAATAAAATTAAAAGATTTATTAGATGAAGATGAGGATATACAAGAACCAAAAGAATTTAGACCAATAACATTGAACCATATTTTAGAAAGATATCAACAAAAAGAAGTAAGACCAACTTCAATACAAGATCTTCAACAAGAAATAAAAATTCTTAAAGAAGAAATTCAAGAACTCAAGTCCAATGATTTAACTCAAGACTTAAGAATCCTTCAACTTGAAACAAACAATAATCAGAATCCAACTTCTTCTAATAAATTAGTAGAATTGCCAAAAGAACCGGATAAAGAAAAATTTCTTAATACAGTACAAAAAACGTTATTCCAAAAATGGTATTGTCAAATGAAATTAGTAGTTAATAAAGAATTTCATAAAAATTTAGTTGTATTAATTGATTCTGGAGCAGATATGAACTGTATTCAAGAAGGATTAATACCTACTAAATATTATGAAAAAACTACTGAAAGCTTTTACAGTGCTAGTAGTCATAAACTTAATGTTAATTACAAATTAACAAATTCGTACATTTGTAATCAAGGAATATGTTTTTACAACGTATTCGTCCTCGTAAAAAATCTAGGAGAACCGGCAATCCTAGGAACACCATTCTTACAACAAATTATGCCCTTTGAAGTAGATCACAATGGAATAATTTCACATGCTGTAGGACGCACCATCATATTTGAATGGCTGCTTCCACCTAAACAAAAAGAAATTAATATGTTACAACAAAATTCCTTAACAATAAATCGAATTAAAAGAAAAAGAAATCAAATTAATTTTTTACAAAAAGACATCCATTACCAAAGAATTGAAGAACATCTTCAAAATTCGAATATACAAAAAAGAATTATAAGCCTTAAAACAAAATTTGAACAAGAAGTATGCTCAAACCATCCAAACGCTTTCTGGAATAGGAAAAAGTATGTAGTCACTTTACCCTATGAACCAGAATTTAAAGAATCACAAATTCCAACCAAAGCTAGACCTATTCAAATGAATGCTGAAATGTTGGAATATTGTAAGAAAGAAATCCAAGATTTATTGGATAAAAAATTAATTAGACAAAGTAAATCACCTTGGAGTTGTTCGGGATTTTATGTTCAAAACCATGCCGAAATAGAGAGAGGAGCCCCTAGGCTAGTAATTAATTACAAACCCCTTAACAAAGCCTTAAGATGGATTAGATATCCCATACCAAATAAAAAAGACTTAATTGGTAGATTATCTAATGCCTCGATATTTTCAAAATTTGATATGAAATCGGGATATTATCAAATTGAAATATCAGAAGAAGACAGATACAAAACAGCTTTTGTTGTACCCTTTGGACATTATGAATGGAACGTAATGCCCTTTGGATTAAAGAATGCTCCCTCAGAGTTTCAACATATCATGAATGATATTTTTAATCCCTATACAAAATTCACTATAGTCTATATTGATGACGTGTTAGTTTTTTCCAATTCAATAGAACAACACTTCCATCATTTAGATGAATTTTTTACAATAATTAAAAACAATGGATTAGTAGTCTCAGCTCCAAAGATGAAACTCTTTCAGACAAAAGTCAGATTTTTAGGATTCGATATTTACAAAGGATCGATAGTCCCTATTAGTCGATCAATAGAATTTGCAAATAAGTTTCCTGATGAAATTAAAGATAAAACTCAATTACAGAGATTCTTAGGATGTCTAAATTATGTCTCAGATTTCATACCAGACCTAAGAATAACCTGTGCAATATTATTTGAAAGACTCAAGAAGAATCCACCCGCTTGGACCCAAGAAATGACTCAAGCAGTGAAAAATCTTAAGTTACAAGTCCAAAACCTACCTTGCTTAGGTATACCAGACTACAAAGCCTTTAAAATAGTAGAAACCGATGCCTCAGAATTGGGCTATGGAGGAATACTAAAACAAAAAAGCCCAGAATCCAATAGCGAACAAATAGTTCGATTCCACTCAGGAGCCTGGAATACTACCCAACAAAAATATAGTACCATCAAAAAAGAATTTACATCCATTGTTTTCTGCATAAACAAATTTCAAGATGATTTGATCAATCAAAAATTTCTTTTAAGGATTGATTGTCAATCTGCAAAAAGAATTTTAGAAAAGGATGTCAAGAATATGGTTTCAAAACAAATTTTTGCACGTTATCAAGCAATTTTATCTTGTTTTGATTTTGACATTACTTTTATCAAAGGAGAAAATAACTCTCTTCCAGATTTCTTGACAAGAGAATTTTTACAGGGAAAATGAGACCCTCAGGAAAAACCCCTCAAAAACCACAGACACCACAAAGTCAAAAGATGCAATCGGCATCATCCAGTAACCCACAAAAGCTACCAGCTTTACCACCAAAGTCCAAAATCCTTACGGTTCAGGACTATATACAACAGTTGCCGACACCAGCAACATTTCCAAAATTACCCACTCAAAAGGATTTAGATCCATCAAAATCCTATGCAAAAACCACAGTACAAAATACCCAAAGCGATTTGGAAATCTTTTCTCCAAACTACGTTACCAAAGAAAAATATCAACTGGTTATCTCTCTGGAACCAGATCAAATCAAAGACTGTGCAGCTGAATCAGCAGCATTAGTTTTTCCTAAAACACAAAGATCAGGACAATGGCACTTCCTGCCTCATTCTTTGAACAAAACCAGAACTTTTTATGAATTGATTTTGGTTCAAACAAAATCCGTCATTATTTCTCACCGACAGGGGGAAGATGGAAACGTCTTTTCTCAATTACAAATTTTAAAAGTACTTTCAAAAGAAGACTGGAATCAGCATCCATTTACAGAAAAGAAATTTACAATACCATTCCAGCCCCCTTCTTTT
Organism: Gleditsia sinensis; assembly: GCA_037074535.1. Classification (NCBI taxonomy): domain Eukaryota; kingdom Viridiplantae; phylum Streptophyta; class Magnoliopsida; order Fabales; family Fabaceae; genus Gleditsia; species Gleditsia sinensis. The sequence goes on from CM073471.1 coordinate 26,973,392, forward strand.
TCCTATTGGGATTACGTGGATGCTTGGTACAATACTTTATACTATTTGAACCGCCAGCATTCATGGTTTATCCATTTCCACAAAAATTGTCAGAAAACCTTTCCTACCTGGTTTATTGAATGGTTTGAGTTATTCGGACCAATCAAAAAATGTATTCCTATTCCTATACAGGAAGCATTTAATTACTTCAAAAACTCTTCCACCTTTATCCCTGAATTCAAGCCCTTTTTCTTCTATGTATATTTTAAGGTGCCTTGGATCATGTCTTGGGATTATGGTATAGAGACAAAAGCCTCAAATGCAGCCATTAAATATCTAGTCCGCTATATCAGCATTAAATGGTGGGCTAAATATGATCTGAAATTCTGCACTATGGAACATATCAGAACCTGGATACAAAAGAATCCTACTTTTGTACATCAAGAAAAACTCAAGACTCAGGAGAATCAACAATTTCTCACCGAGAAGACAAAGCATATGGCTCAACTAGCCACAATCAAAGATCCTGAAGCCTGGAATCAAAAGCTATCAGAGATCATGTCAAGTTCAGCCTCTCACAAAGGTTCGGTAAAAGGAAAAGATGAATTAATTGAAGAAATAGGGGAAACTGAAGATCCTCTATATCAAAATGAAGATGATTGTTTTGGGATAGATCTTGAAGCTACCCAAGAGCCTGACTTCAGTAATGATTTCTAACAAGACAAAACTCTCCATGCAACTGAAAGCTGCTCCTCTTAGACAGCTCAAAAGGAGAATCCCTTACAAAGTGCTCTACGTGTCAACCAGCAAGAAGCACAGAGTAAAGTTACCCGACAAAAGCAAGACAAAGCATTTACTTTTCTTAAAGTAAAAGCAAATCAAAAGTCAAAAAAGCAGTGCCAGCTCAAAAGCTACAAAGTAAAGTTGCCCGACAAAAGCAAGACACCAGACAAAGCATTTACTTTTCTTAAAGAAAAAGCAAATCAAAAGTCAAAAAAGCAGTGCCAGCGCAGAAGCTGCAATTATGCTTATCAGAAAAGCAATGCCAACACAAAAGCTACAATGATGAAGACACGGATATTTTCGGACTTCATCCTTTGTTAAGTCCGTCACGGACTTAAACCATTGTAAAATCCGCCATGATTTATAAATGGTCGGATTCTTTCCTTTAGTTGGGGTGTTGTTGTTGTGAAAATTCCTCTAGCCCTTTTCTTATCTGAAGAAAAGCATTCTGTATTTGGTTCGACAATATCTGTAAGTTTACAATATCAATATAATTTACAAAAGTTCTTTTGATCTCAAACTTCTATCTACATTTTTATTTGCTTTATTTTTCATTTGCTGTGCCAGTATTGCCATACTGGGCTGGTTTTCTTTTCTTTGCATTTAAAAGTAATTCTTTGCCTTTCTTTTGCATGCACCGATCTTACTAAAACATGGTATCAGAGCCTGTATCTATAGGAGTTACCCTGTAGAAAACCTTGATAATCTAAGTTTACGGTTGAAGCTACGTTGGAACTAGGCGGACCTGGCTGTAAGACCCAAGGGGCAGTGAGACCATTGGATTACCTACTGCCAGTAGTTAAACCTAAACACTTAGAAAGTCAATGTCCATATAGGATAATGGCCAATAGATTGGTTAGGATGCTATCTAGGAGAAGTGATGCGACTTCTTCAAGTAATGCAAGTGAATTAGGAAGACCAATAACCCTAGACAATAGCAATGCAGTAAACATGCATGAAGAAGAAATAATTCATGTAGAAAGAAATTTACAAAATTTTTCAATACCAAGATTTGAAGAATCTCAGGTATATCTTAGGAATACCTTTGATTTTAGTTTTACAAGAGTTGTTAAAACAATAGAAGACGATGTAGGAATCAGTGAAGAATCACAGAGTATACCATTGGTAACACAAGAAATAATTCAAAAATACAAAAGGAACTATAACTACTTAAACGTAGGATTAGTTCAAGTAGCAGCAAAACCTCTTCACAGAATAGGGATAAATACCCCAGTTCTCTTAGCCGTAAGAGATAAAAGAAGAACAAACTTTGATGAATCAATAGTGGCCGCTATGGAAACCAACCTTCATAATGGACCAGCTTACTTTAATTGCTTCCCAAATTATACAATAAGACTTCAAGATTCTGAAACTGAAGGATGTCTAACCTTAGATGTTAGTCAAGCTAACAGACAAGTAAGACATGGGGTTTCAACAGTTAATATTTTGTATAGAATATGTTTTAAGGTAACAAAAACAAATCAAAATATATTTGCTCTTAGGGAATCACCCAGAACTGAAACAATAATATTTGAAGCTAACTCTAGGCAGGCAAATATTACAACACCAAGAAGACTTCGACATGATGAAGTCACCTTTCCTGATATGTGGAGAATACCAGATGCGGTACCACCTCCTTCACAAGATACAACAACAATAGAATTTACTTATGTATCAAGAGAAGGTGAAGCCTATATTAGGCCTTTAAGAAGAAGTAGTTCTGTTAGAATAACCGAACTATCTGACTCAACAATAAGAACAGGATTTGAAACAGCTAGAACTTCTTTAGATCCTAGTAGAATACCAACTCCTGTCTCACAAACAATACCTAATGTCAACTTAAGAGGTGTAGACTTTAGACCACAAATACCAAGACCATTGTATGAAATAGATCAAATACAAATACCTAGACCTTTGTATGAGTCAAACCAAATACCCCTACAAATACCTAGAGAAAACATACAAGATACTAGATCAGTAGAATCCCTTGAAGAAACTCAAACCAATCTAGAACAAAGATTTGATAATCAACAATCACCAACAAGACATCAAATAATGATGATTAAAAAGAAAGAATACCAAATTAACAAAGACTTAATTCAAAAAGAATTTATGTCACCAGAACATAGGATAAAAAGAAATTGGTTTTTTACCAATTTTACCGAAGAGCAAAGAAATAATATTCGAATAGAATATTATGAAATGATGAATCAAGTAAAAATGGAAATTCCATTTTTTAAATGGTTAAGTCAATATACATACAATAATCAAATATTCAATCCTTTTAGTGAAAATCATCCAAGAATAAATGTTACCCACAAAGTTTCACAAACTTGGATTCCCACAAATACAAAAGCAACACCTGTAGAATCGGTTCATCCACCACTGACAGAAATAGCAATAAAGGTAGGAAACTATGATGTAGTAGCCTCACCATTTAAAACAATAGGATCAGCAAATATGAATGAATCCATAAATAAAAAAGATATATCAAATATACAAAATCAAAATAATTATACAAATCAAATATTAGTTACAATAGGTCAACAACTCGAAAGGATAGAAAACAAACAAGATACACTTATAAACATAGAAGAAAAGCCTTCTTCGACATACCCTCATTTGAATCTAAGCAATAGACCCATAAATCTGTTTAAAGAAACAATAGAACAAAATAAGAAATCAGAATTAGAAATTAGACCAATATATAAACATGAACCAATATCTAGAAAAAATGCATCAGAATTTAAATTCTCAAATGAAGATTTAATATCTGATTTAACACAAAAAATAGAAAAAATATTTGAAAAGGAAAAATCCTCAAAAATTAATACTATACAAAAGGAAAACCCAACTCCAAATTTTATTGAAAGAATAAAAAAGGTAACACCAACTTATGTAACTACAACAAAAAATTATTACCCAAGACCTACAGTACCAAATCTTCAGTTTGAAGAAAGAAGCGATTATAATCAAAATGTATTTACCGGATCGGGTATTCTAGAATGGAATATTGACGGTATGAGCGAAAATGAAATTATGAATACAGTACAACAAATGTGTATGGCTATATCAGCCTATAGAATAAAAAATATGGATGATTCTAGAATATTAGATATAATTATTTTAGGGTTCACTGGAGCTCTAAAAGGATGGTGGGATAATTTAATAAGAAGTAAAGAAACAATAAAAAATGCAACAAGGCCTGAAACAAATGCAGCAGGACAAATTAATAGAGTCCCTGATTGCTGTGAAACATTACTATATGCCATCGTAGCTCATTTTGTAGGACAACCACAAGAGTATAATGAAAGACAATTATCAATATTACAAAATCTAAGATGTCCAAAATTATCAGACTTTAGGTGGTATAAAGATAATTTTATCCCCTTAGTATGTCAAAGACCTGATGGCTATGCGGCTTATTGGAAAGAAAGATATATTTCTGGACTTCCTAAGCTTTTTGCCGAAAGGATAAAGAAAGTAGTTAAAGAAAAATATGCAAGGCCAGGTCAAACAACAGTCCTATATGATGATTTAACATATGGACAGATAAACAATACAATTATAAGCGAAGGATTAGCCTTCTGTAATGAAGCAAAAATGCAAAATAAATATAATACTGAATTCAGAAAAGGAAAACAAGAATTAGGAGAATTTTGTGATCAATATGGATGTACTTTAAACATCCCATCAAAAGAGAAAAAGAAAAAACACAAAAAATTTAAAAATTTTAAAAAATTTAAGAGATATCCTAAAGATGAAAAACAAGAAAAATATTTTTACAAAAATAAGAGACAAAACCCAAAGAGAAAAATGTATAAAAAATCAAAGAAAAATGTAGTCTGTTACAAATGTGGTAAATCAGGACATTTTGCAAACAAATGTAAAACCATTCAAAAAGTACAAAGTCTTCAAATAGATGAAGAACAGAAGAAAAATTTAATGAAAATACTAATTAATTCTTCCTCCGATGAAGAAGAAATATCTTCTCAAGAAGAAAACGAAGACAATAATTCAACAGATGAACAATATATTGAACAAATCTTAGAATCTGAATCTGATTCAGAATTATCAGAACAAGAGAATACAATATGTCCAAAAGAAATATTTGGACCATGTGAATGTCAAAATTGTCAAAAGAAACTCAACATGATCTCTTCAGAAAAAGCAATTTTTTTAGTAGAAATAATTGATAAAATACAGGATGAAGACTTAAAGAAACAATATCTAATAAAATTAAAAGATTTATTAGATGAAGATGAGGATATACAAGAACCAAAAGAATTTAGACCAATAACATTGAACCATATTTTAGAAAGATATCAACAAAAAGAAGTAAGACCAACTTCAATACAAGATCTTCAACAAGAAATAAAAATTCTTAAAGAAGAAATTCAAGAACTCAAGTCCAATGATTTAACTCAAGACTTAAGAATCCTTCAACTTGAAACAAACAATAATCAGAATCCAACTTCTTCTAATAAATTAGTAGAATTGCCAAAAGAACCGGATAAAGAAAAATTTCTTAATACAGTACAAAAAACGTTATTCCAAAAATGGTATTGTCAAATGAAATTAGTAGTTAATAAAGAATTTCATAAAAATTTAGTTGTATTAATTGATTCTGGAGCAGATATGAACTGTATTCAAGAAGGATTAATACCTACTAAATATTATGAAAAAACTACTGAAAGCTTTTACAGTGCTAGTAGTCATAAACTTAATGTTAATTACAAATTAACAAATTCGTACATTTGTAATCAAGGAATATGTTTTTACAACGTATTCGTCCTCGTAAAAAATCTAGGAGAACCGGCAATCCTAGGAACACCATTCTTACAACAAATTATGCCCTTTGAAGTAGATCACAATGGAATAATTTCACATGCTGTAGGACGCACCATCATATTTGAATGGCTGCTTCCACCTAAACAAAAAGAAATTAATATGTTACAACAAAATTCCTTAACAATAAATCGAATTAAAAGAAAAAGAAATCAAATTAATTTTTTACAAAAAGACATCCATTACCAAAGAATTGAAGAACATCTTCAAAATTCGAATATACAAAAAAGAATTATAAGCCTTAAAACAAAATTTGAACAAGAAGTATGCTCAAACCATCCAAACGCTTTCTGGAATAGGAAAAAGTATGTAGTCACTTTACCCTATGAACCAGAATTTAAAGAATCACAAATTCCAACCAAAGCTAGACCTATTCAAATGAATGCTGAAATGTTGGAATATTGTAAGAAAGAAATCCAAGATTTATTGGATAAAAAATTAATTAGACAAAGTAAATCACCTTGGAGTTGTTCGGGATTTTATGTTCAAAACCATGCCGAAATAGAGAGAGGAGCCCCTAGGCTAGTAATTAATTACAAACCCCTTAACAAAGCCTTAAGATGGATTAGATATCCCATACCAAATAAAAAAGACTTAATTGGTAGATTATCTAATGCCTCGATATTTTCAAAATTTGATATGAAATCGGGATATTATCAAATTGAAATATCAGAAGAAGACAGATACAAAACAGCTTTTGTTGTACCCTTTGGACATTATGAATGGAACGTAATGCCCTTTGGATTAAAGAATGCTCCCTCAGAGTTTCAACATATCATGAATGATATTTTTAATCCCTATACAAAATTCACTATAGTCTATATTGATGACGTGTTAGTTTTTTCCAATTCAATAGAACAACACTTCCATCATTTAGATGAATTTTTTACAATAATTAAAAACAATGGATTAGTAGTCTCAGCTCCAAAGATGAAACTCTTTCAGACAAAAGTCAGATTTTTAGGATTCGATATTTACAAAGGATCGATAGTCCCTATTAGTCGATCAATAGAATTTGCAAATAAGTTTCCTGATGAAATTAAAGATAAAACTCAATTACAGAGATTCTTAGGATGTCTAAATTATGTCTCAGATTTCATACCAGACCTAAGAATAACCTGTGCAATATTATTTGAAAGACTCAAGAAGAATCCACCCGCTTGGACCCAAGAAATGACTCAAGCAGTGAAAAATCTTAAGTTACAAGTCCAAAACCTACCTTGCTTAGGTATACCAGACTACAAAGCCTTTAAAATAGTAGAAACCGATGCCTCAGAATTGGGCTATGGAGGAATACTAAAACAAAAAAGCCCAGAATCCAATAGCGAACAAATAGTTCGATTCCACTCAGGAGCCTGGAATACTACCCAACAAAAATATAGTACCATCAAAAAAGAATTTACATCCATTGTTTTCTGCATAAACAAATTTCAAGATGATTTGATCAATCAAAAATTTCTTTTAAGGATTGATTGTCAATCTGCAAAAAGAATTTTAGAAAAGGATGTCAAGAATATGGTTTCAAAACAAATTTTTGCATGTTATCAAGCAATTTTATCTTGTTTTGATTTTGACATTACTTTTATCAAAGGAGAAAATAACTCTCTTCCAGATTTCTTGACAAGAGAATTTTTACAGGGAAAATGAGACCCTCAGGAAAAACCCCTCAAAAACCACAGACACCACAAAGTCAAAAGATGCAATCGGCATCATCCAGTAACCCACAAAAGCTACCAGCTTTACCACCAAAGTCCAAAATCCTTACGGTTCAGGACTATATACAACAGTTGCCGACACCAGCAACATTTCCAAAATTACCCACTCAAAAGGATTTAGATCCATCAAAATCCTATGCAAAAACCACAGTACAAAATACCCAAAGCGATTTGGAAATCTTTTCTCCAAACTACGTTACCAAAGAAAAATATCAACTGGTTATCTCTCTGGAACCAGATCAAATCAAAGACTGTGCAGCTGAATCAGCAGCATTAGTTTTTCCTAAAACACAAAGATCAGGACAATGGCACTTCCTGCCTCATTCTTTGAACAAAACCAGAACTTTTTATGAATTGATTTTGGTTCAAACAAAATCCGTCATTATTTCTCACCGACAGGGGGAAGATGGAAACGTCTTTTCTCAATTACAAATTTTAAAAGTACTTTCAAAAGAAGACTGGAATCAGCATCCATTTACAGAAAAGAAATTTACAATACCATTCCAGCCCCCTTCTTTTTCCTATTGGGATTACGTGGATGCTTGGTACAATACTTTATACTATTTGAACCGCCAGCATTCATGGTTTATCCATTTCCACAAAAATTGTCAGAAAACCTTTCCTACCTGGTTTATTGAATGGTTTGAGTTATTCGGACCAATCAAAAAATGTATTCCTATTCCTATACAGGAAGCATTTAATTACTTCAAAAACTCTTCCACCTTTATCCCTGAATTCAAGCCCTTTTTCTTCTATGTATATTTTAAGGTGCCTTGGATCATGTCTTGGGATTATGGTATAGAGACAAAAGCCTCAAATGCAGCCATTAAATATCTAGTCCGCTATATCAGCATTAAATGGTGGGCTAAATATGATCTGAAATTCTGCACTATGGAACATATCAGAACCTGGATACAAAAGAATCCTACTTTTGTACATCAAGAAAAACTCAAGACTCAGGAGAATCAACAATTTCTCACCGAGAAGACAAAGCATATGGCTCAACTAGCCACAATCAAAGATCCTGAAGCCTGGAATCAAAAGCTATCAGAGATCATGTCAAGTTCAGCCTCTCACAAAGGTTCGGTAAAAGGAAAAGATGAATTAATTGAAGAAATAGGGGAAACTGAAGATCCTCTATATCAAAATGAAGATGATTGTTTTGGGATAGATCTTGAAGCTACCCAAGAGCCTGACTTCAGTAATGATTTCTAACAAGACAAAACTCTCCATGCAACTGAAAGCTGCTCCTCTTAGACAGCTCAAAAGGAGAATCCCTTACAAAGTGCTCTACGTGTCAACCAGCAAGAAGCTACAAAGTAAAGTTGCCCGACAAAAGCAAGACACCAGACAAAGCATTTACTTTTCTTAAAGAAAAAGCAAATCAAAAGTCAAAAAAGCAGTGCCAGCGCAGAAGCTGCAATTATGCTTATCAGAAAAGCAATGCCAACACAAAAGCTACAATGATGAAGACACGGATATTTTCGGACTTCATCCTTTGTTAAGTCCGTCACGGACTTAAACCATTGTAAAATCCGCCATGATTTATAAATGGTCGGATTCTTTCCTTTAGTTGGGGTGTTGTTGTTGTGAAAATTCCTCTAGCCCTTTTCTTATCTGAAGAAAAGCATTCTGTATTTGGTTCGACAATATCTGTAAGTTTACAATATCAATATAATTTACAAAAGTTCTTTTGATCTCAAACTTCTATCTACATTTTTATTTGCTTTATTTTTCATTTGCTGTGCCAGTATTGCCATACTGGGCTGGTTTTCTTTTCTTTGCATTTAAAAGTAATTCTTTGCCTTTCTTTTGCATGCACCGATCTTACTAAAACATGGTATCAGAGCCTGTATCTATAGGAGTTACCCTGTAGAAAACCTTGATAATCTAAGTTTACGGTTGAAGCTACGTTGGAACTAGGCGGACCTGGCTGTAAGACCCAAGGGGCAGTGAGACCATTGGATTACCTACTGCCAGTAGTTAAACCTAAACACTTAGAAAGTCAATGTCCATATAGGATAATGGCCAATAGATTGGTTAGGATGCTATCTAGGAGAAGTGATGCGACTTCTTCAAGTAATGCAAGTGAATTAGGAAGACCAATAACCCTAGACAATAGCAATGCAGTAAACATGCATGAAGAAGAAATAATTCATGTAGAAAGAAATTTACAAAATTTTTCAATACCAAGATTTGAAGAATCTCAGGTATATCTTAGGAATACCTTTGATTTTAGTTTTACAAGAGTTGTTAAAACAATAGAAGACGATGTAGGAATCAGTGAAGAATCACAGAGTATACCATTGGTAACACAAGAAATAATTCAAAAATACAAAAGGAACTATAACTACTTAAACGTAGGATTAGTTCAAGTAGCAGCAAAACCTCTTCACAGAATAGGGATAAATACCCCAGTTCTCTTAGCCGTAAGAGATAAAAGAAGAACAAACTTTGATGAATCAATAGTGGCCGCTATGGAAACCAACCTTCATAATGGACCAGCTTACTTTAATTGCTTCCCAAATTATACAATAAGACTTCAAGATTCTGAAACTGAAGGATGTCTAACCTTAGATGTTAGTCAAGCTAACAGACAAGTAAGACATGGGGTTTCAACAGTTAATATTTTGTATAGAATATGTTTTAAGGTAACAAAAACAAATCAAAATATATTTGCTCTTAGGGAATCACCCAGAACTGAAACAATAATATTTGAAGCTAACTCTAGGCAGGCAAATATTACAACACCAAGAAGACTTCGACATGATGAAGTCACCTTTCCTGATATGTGGAGAATACCAGATGCGGTACCACCTCCTTCACAAGATACAACAACAATAGAATTTACTTATGTATCAAGAGAAGGTGAAGCCTATATTAGGCCTTTAAGAAGAAGTAGTTCTGTTAGAATAACCGAACTATCTGACTCAACAATAAGAACAGGATTTGAAACAGCTAGAACTTCTTTAGATCCTAGTAGAATACCAACTCCTGTCTCACAAACAATACCTAATGTCAACTTAAGAGGTGTAGACTTTAGACCACAAATACCAAGACCATTGTATGAAATAGATCAAATACAAATACCTAGACCTTTGTATGAGTCAAACCAAATACCCCTACAAATACCTAGAGAAAACATACAAGATACTAGATCAGTAGAATCCCTTGAAGAAACTCAAACCAATCTAGAACAAAGATTTGATAATCAACAATCACCAACAAGACATCAAATAATGATGATTAAAAAGAAAGAATACCAAATTAACAAAGACTTAATTCAAAAAGAATTTATGTCACCAGAACATAGGATAAAAAGAAATTGGTTTTTTACCAATTTTACCGAAGAGCAAAGAAATAATATTCGAATAGAATATTATGAAATGATGAATCAAGTAAAAATGGAAATTCCATTTTTTAAATGGTTAAGTCAATATACATACAATAATCAAATATTCAATCCTTTTAGTGAAAATCATCCAAGAATAAATGTTACCCACAAAGTTTCACAAACTTGGATTCCCACAAATACAAAAGCAACACCTGTAGAATCGGTTCATCCACCACTGACAGAAATAGCAATAAAGGTAGGAAACTATGATGTAGTAGCCTCACCATTTAAAACAATAGGATCAGCAAATATGAATGAATCCATAAATAAAAAAGATATATCAAATATACAAAATCAAAATAATTATACAAATCAAATATTAGTTACAATAGGTCAACAACTCGAAAGGATAGAAAACAAACAAGATACACTTATAAACATAGAAGAAAAGCCTTCTTCGACATACCCTCATTTGAATCTAAGCAATAGACCCATAAATCTGTTTAAAGAAACAATAGAACAAAATAAGAAATCAGAATTAGAAATTAGACCAATATATAAACATGAACCAATATCTAGAAAAAATGCATCAGAATTTAAATTCTCAAATGAAGATTTAATATCTGATTTAACACAAAAAATAGAAAAAATATTTGAAAAGGAAAAATCCTCAAAAATTAATACTATACAAAAGGAAAACCCAACTCCAAATTTTATTGAAAGAATAAAAAAGGTAACACCAACTTATGTAACTACAACAAAAAATTATTACCCAAGACCTACAGTACCAAATCTTCAGTTTGAAGAAAGAAGCGATTATAATCAAAATGTATTTACCGGATCGGGTATTCTAGAATGGAATATTGACGGTATGAGCGAAAATGAAATTATGAATACAGTACAACAAATGTGTATGGCTATATCAGCCTATAGAATAAAAAATATGGATGATTCTAGAATATTAGATATAATTATTTTAGGGTTCACTGGAGCTCTAAAAGGATGGTGGGATAATTTAATAAGAAGTAAAGAAACAATAAAAAATGCAACAAGGCCTGAAACAAATGCAGCAGGACAAATTAATAGAGTCCCTGATTGCTGTGAAACATTACTATATGCCATCGTAGCTCATTTTGTAGGACAACCACAAGAGTATAATGAAAGACAATTATCAATATTACAAAATCTAAGATGTCCAAAATTATCAGACTTTAGGTGGTATAAAGATAATTTTATCCCCTTAGTATGTCAAAGACCTGATGGCTATGCGGCTTATTGGAAAGAAAGATATATTTCTGGACTTCCTAAGCTTTTTGCCGAAAGGATAAAGAAAGTAGTTAAAGAAAAATATGCAAGGCCAGGTCAAACAACAGTCCTATATGATGATTTAACATATGGACAGATAAACAATACAATTATAAGCGAAGGATTAGCCTTCTGTAATGAAGCAAAAATGCAAAATAAATATAATACTGAATTCAGAAAAGGAAAACAAGAATTAGGAGAATTTTGTGATCAATATGGATGTACTTTAAACATCCCATCAAAAGAGAAAAAGAAAAAACACAAAAAATTTAAAAATTTTAAAAAATTTAAGAGATATCCTAAAGATGAAAAACAAGAAAAATATTTTTACAAAAATAAGAGACAAAACCCAAAGAGAAAAATGTATAAAAAATCAAAGAAAAATGTAGTCTGTTACAAATGTGGTAAATCAGGACATTTTGCAAACAAATGTAAAACCATTCAAAAAGTACAAAGTCTTCAAATAGATGAAGAACAGAAGAAAAATTTAATGAAAATACTAATTAATTCTTCCTCCGATGAAGAAGAAATATCTTCTCAAGAAGAAAACGAAGACAATAATTCAACAGATGAACAATATATTGAACAAATCTTAGAATCTGAATCTGATTCAGAATTATCAGAACAAGAGAATACAATATGTCCAAAAGAAATATTTGGACCATGTGAATGTCAAAATTGTCAAAAGAAACTCAACATGATCTCTTCAGAAAAAGCAATTTTTTTTAGTAGAAATAATTGATAAAATACAGGATGAAGACTTAAAGAAACAATATCTAATAAAATTAAAAGATTTATTAGATGAAGATGAGGATATACAAGAACCAAAAGAATTTAGACCAATAACATTGAACCATATTTTAGAAAGATATCAACAAAAAGAAGTAAGACCAACTTCAATACAAGATCTTCAACAAGAAATAAAAATTCTTAAAGAAGAAATTCAAGAACTCAAGTCCAATGATTTAACTCAAGACTTAAGAATCCTTCAACTTGAAACAAACAATAATCAGAATCCAACTTCTTCTAATAAATTAGTAGAATTGCCAAAAGAACCGGATAAAGAAAAATTTCTTAATACAGTACAAAAAACGTTATTCCAAAAATGGTATTGTCAAATGAAATTAGTAGTTAATAAAGAATTTCATAAAAATTTAGTTGTATTAATTGATTCTGGAGCAGATATGAACTGTATTCAAGAAGGATTAATACCTACTAAATATTATGAAAAAACTACTGAAAGCTTTTACAGTGCTAGTAGTCATAAACTTAATGTTAATTACAAATTAACAAATTCGTACATTTGTAATCAAGGAATATGTTTTTACAACGTATTCGTCCTCGTAAAAAATCTAGGAGAACCGGCAATCCTAGGAACACCATTCTTACAACAAATTATGCCCTTTGAAGTAGATCACAATGGAATAATTTCACATGCTGTAGGACGCACCATCATATTTGAATGGCTGCTTCCACCTAAACAAAAAGAAATTAATATGTTACAACAAAATTCCTTAACAATAAATCGAATTAAAAGAAAAAGAAATCAAATTAATTTTTTACAAAAAGACATCCATTACCAAAGAATTGAAGAACATCTTCAAAATTCGAATATACAAAAAAGAATTATAAGCCTTAAAACAAAATTTGAACAAGAAGTATGCTCAAACCATCCAAACGCTTTCTGGAATAGGAAAAAGTATGTAGTCACTTTACCCTATGAACCAGAATTTAAAGAATCACAAATTCCAACCAAAGCTAGACCTATTCAAATGAATGCTGAAATGTTGGAATATTGTAAGAAAGAAATCCAAGATTTATTGGATAAAAAATTAATTAGACAAAGTAAATCACCTTGGAGTTGTTCGGGATTTTATGTTCAAAACCATGCCGAAATAGAGAGAGGAGCCCCTAGGCTAGTAATTAATTACAAACCCCTTAACAAAGCCTTAAGATGGATTAGATATCCCATACCAAATAAAAAAGACTTAATTGGTAGATTATCTAATGCCTCGATATTTTCAAAATTTGATATGAAATCGGGATATTATCAAATTGAAATATCAGAAGAAGACAGATACAAAACAGCTTTTGTTGTACCCTTTGGACATTATGAATGGAACGTAATGCCCTTTGGATTAAAGAATGCTCCCTCAGAGTTTCAACATATCATGAATGATATTTTTAATCCCTATACAAAATTCACTATAGTCTATATTGATGACGTGTTAGTTTTTTCCAATTCAATAGAACAACACTTCCATCATTTAGATGAATTTTTTACAATAATTAAAAACAATGGATTAGTAGTCTCAGCTCCAAAGATGAAACTCTTTCAGACAAAAGTCAGATTTTTAGGATTCGATATTTACAAAGGATCGATAGTCCCTATTAGTCGATCAATAGAATTTGCAAATAAGTTTCCTGATGAAATTAAAGATAAAACTCAATTACAGAGATTCTTAGGATGTCTAAATTATGTCTCAGATTTCATACCAGACCTAAGAATAACCTGTGCAATATTATTTGAAAGACTCAAGAAGAATCCACCCGCTTGGACCCAAGAAATGACTCAAGCAGTGAAAAATCTTAAGTTACAAGTCCAAAACCTACCTTGCTTAGGTATACCAGACTACAAAGCCTTTAAAATAGTAGAAACCGATGCCTCAGAATTGGGCTATGGAGGAATACTAAAACAAAAAAGCCCAGAATCCAATAGCGAACAAATAGTTCGATTCCACTCAGGAGCCTGGAATACTACCCAACAAAAATATAGTACCATCAAAAAAGAATTTACATCCATTGTTTTCTGCATAAACAAATTTCAAGATGATTTGATCAATCAAAAATTTCTTTTAAGGATTGATTGTCAATCTGCAAAAAGAATTTTAGAAAAGGATGTCAAGAATATGGTTTCAAAACAAATTTTTGCATGTTATCAAGCAATTTTATCTTGTTTTGATTTTGACATTACTTTTATCAAAGGAGAAAATAACTCTCTTCCAGATTTCTTGACAAGAGAATTTTTACAGGGAAAATGAGACCCTCAGGAAAAACCCCTCAAAAACCACAGACACCACAAAGTCAAAAGATGCAATCGGCATCATCCAGTAACCCACAAAAGCTACCAGCTTTACCACCAAAGTCCAAAATCCTTACGGTTCAGGACTATATACAACAGTTGCCGACACCAGCAACATTTCCAAAATTACCCACTCAAAAGGATTTAGATCCATCAAAATCCTATGCAAAAACCACAGTACAAAATACCCAAAGCGATTTGGAAATCTTTTCTCCAAACTACGTTACCAAAGAAAAATATCAACTGGTTATCTCTCTGGAACCAGATCAAATCAAAGACTGTGCAGCTGAATCAGCAGCATTAGTTTTTCCTAAAACACAAAGATCAGGACAATGGCACTTCCTGCCTCATTCTTTGAACAAAACCAGAACTTTTTATGAATTGATTTTGGTTCAAACAAAATCCGTCATTATTTCTCACCGACAGGGGGAAGATGGAAACGTCTTTTCTCAATTACAAATTTTAAAAGTACTTTCAAAAGAAGACTGGAATCAGCATCCATTTACAGAAAAGAAATTTACAATACCATTCCAGCCCCCTTCTTTTTCCTATTGGGATTACGTGGATGCTTGGTACAATACTTTATACTATTTGAACCGCCAGCATTCATGGTTTATCCATTTCCACAAAAATTGTCAGAAAACCTTTCCTACCTGGTTTATTGAATGGTTTGAGTTATTCGGACCAATCAAAAAATGTATTCCTATTCCTATACAGGAAGCATTTAATTACTTCAAAAACTCTTCCACCTTTATCCCTGAATTCAAGCCCTTTTTCTTCTATGTATATTTTAAGGTGCCTTGGATCATGTCTTGGGATTATGGTATAGAGACAAAAGCCTCAAATGCAGCCATTAAATATCTAGTCCGCTATATCAGCATTAAATGGTGGGCTAAATATGATCTGAAATTCTGCACTATGGAACATATCAGAACCTGGATACAAAAGAATCCTACTTTTGTACATCAAGAAAAACTCAAGACTCAGGAGAATCAACAATTTCTCACCGAGAAGACAAAGCATATGGCTCAACTAGCCACAATCAAAGATCCTGAAGCCTGGAATCAAAAGCTATCAGAGATCATGTCAAGTTCAGCCTCTCACAAAGGTTCGGTAAAAGGAAAAGATGAATTAATTGAAGAAATAGGGGAAACTGAAGATCCTCTATATCAAAATGAAGATGATTGTTTTGGGATAGATCTTGAAGCTACCCAAGAGCCTGACTTCAGTAATGATTTCTAACAAGACAAAACTCTCCATGCAACTGAAAGCTGCTCCTCTTAGACAGCTCAAAAGGAGAATCCCTTACAAAGTGCTCTACGTGTCAACCAGCAAGAAGCACAGAGTAAAGTTACCCGACAAAAGCAAGACAAAGCATTTACTTTTCTTAAAGTAAAAGCAAATCAAAAGTCAAAAAAGCAGTGCCAGCTCAAAAGCTACAAAGTAAAGTTGCCCGACAAAAGCAAGACACCAGACAAAGCATTTACTTTTCTTAAAGAAAAAGCAAATCAAAAGTCAAAAAAGCAGTGCCAGCGCAGAAGCTGCAATTATGCTTATCAGAAAAGCAATGCCAACACAAAAGCTACAATGATGAAGACACGGATATTTTCGGACTTCATCCTTTGTTAAGTCCGTCACGGACTTAAACCATTGTAAAATCCGCCATGATTTATAAATGGTCGGATTCTTTCCTTTAGTTGGGGTGTTGTTGTTGTGAAAATTCCTCTAGCCCTTTTCTTATCTGAAGAAAAGCATTCTGTATTTGGTTCGACAATATCTGTAAGTTTACAATATCAATATAATTTACAAAAGTTCTTTTGATCTCAAACTTCTATCTACATTTTTATTTGCTTTATTTTTCATTTGCTGTGCCAGTATTGCCATACTGGGCTGGTTTTCTTTTCTTTGCATTTAAAAGTAATTTCTCAATTACAAATTTTAAAAGTACTTTCAAAAGAAGACTGGAATCAGCATCCATTTACAGAAAAGAAATTTACAATACCATTCCAGCCCCCTTCTTTTTCCTATTGGGATTACGTGGATGCTTGGTACAATACTTTATACTATTTGAACCGCCAGCATTCATGGTTTATCCATTTCCACAAAAATTGTCAGAAAACCTTTCCTACCTGGTTTATTGAATGGTTTGAGTTATTCGGACCAATCAAAAAATGTATTCCTATTCCTATACAGGAAGCATTTAATTACTTCAAAAACTCTTCCACCTTTATCCCTGAATTCAAGCCCTTTTTCTTCTATGTATATTTTAAGGTGCCTTGGATCATGTCTTGGGATTATGGTATAGAGACAAAAGCCTCAAATGCAGCCATTAAATATCTAGTCCGCTATATCAGCATTAAATGGTGGGCTAAATATGATCTGAAATTCTGCACTATGGAACATATCAGAACCTGGATACAAAAGAATCCTACTTTTGTACATCAAGAAAAACTCAAGACTCAGGAGAATCAACAATTTCTCACCGAGAAGACAAAGCATATGGCTCAACTAGCCACAATCAAAGATCCTGAAGCCTGGAATCAAAAGCTATCAGAGATCATGTCAAGTTCAGCCTCTCACAAAGGTTCGGTAAAAGGAAAAGATGAATTAATTGAAGAAATAGGGGAAACTGAAGATCCTCTATATCAAAATGAAGATGATTGTTTTGGGATAGATCTTGAAGCTACCCAAGAGCCTGACTTCAGTAATGATTTCTAACAAGACAAAACTCTCCATGCAACTGAAAGCTGCTCCTCTTAGACAGCTCAAAAGGAGAATCCCTTACAAAGTGCTCTACGTGTCAACCAGCAAGAAGCTACAAAGTAAAGTTGCCCGACAAAAGCAAGACACCAGACAAAGCATTTACTTTTCTTAAAGAAAAAGCAAATCAAAAGTCAAAAAAGCAGTGCCAGCGCAGAAGCTGCAATTATGCTTATCAGAAAAGCAATGCCAACACAAAAGCTACAATGATGAAGACACGGATATTTTCGGACTTCATCCTTTGTTAAGTCCGTCACGGACTTAAACCATTGTAAAATCCGCCATGATTTATAAATGGTCGGATTCTTTCCTTTAGTTGGGGTGTTGTTGTTGTGAAAATTCCTCTAGCCCTTTTCTTATCTGAAGAAAAGCATTCTGTATTTGGTTCGACAATATCTGTAAGTTTACAATATCAATATAATTTACAAAAGTTCTTTTGATCTCAAACTTCTATCTACATTTTTATTTGCTTTATTTTTCATTTGCTGTGCCAGTATTGCCATACTGGGCTGGTTTTCTTTTCTTTGCATTTAAAAGTAATTCTTTGCCTTTCTTTTGCATGCACCGATCTTACTAAAACATGGTATCAGAGCCTGTATCTATAGGAGTTACCCTGTAGAAAACCTTGATAATCTAAGTTTACGGTTGAAGCTACGTTGGAACTAGGCGGACCTGGCTGTAAGACCCAAGGGGCAGTGAGACCATTGGATTACCTACTGCCAGTAGTTAAACCTAAACACTTAGAAAGTCAATGTCCATATAGGATAATGGCCAATAGATTGGTTAGGATGCTATCTAGGAGAAGTGATGCGACTTCTTCAAGTAATGCAAGTGAATTAGGAAGACCAATAACCCTAGACAATAGCAATGCAGTAAACATGCATGAAGAAGAAATAATTCATGTAGAAAGAAATTTACAAAATTTTTCAATACCAAGATTTGAAGAATCTCAGGTATATCTTAGGAATACCTTTGATTTTAGTTTTACAAGAGTTGTTAAAACAATAGAAGACGATGTAGGAATCAGTGAAGAATCACAGAGTATACCATTGGTAACACAAGAAATAATTCAAAAATACAAAAGGAACTATAACTACTTAAACGTAGGATTAGTTCAAGTAGCAGCAAAACCTCTTCACAGAATAGGGATAAATACCCCAGTTCTCTTAGCCGTAAGAGATAAAAGAAGAACAAACTTTGATGAATCAATAGTGGCCGCTATGGAAACCAACCTTCATAATGGACCAGCTTACTTTAATTGCTTCCCAAATTATACAATAAGACTTCAAGATTCTGAAACTGAAGGATGTCTAACCTTAGATGTTAGTCAAGCTAACAGACAAGTAAGACATGGGGTTTCAACAGTTAATATTTTGTATAGAATATGTTTTAAGGTAACAAAAACAAATCAAAATATATTTGCTCTTAGGGAATCACCCAGAACTGAAACAATAATATTTGAAGCTAACTCTAGGCAGGCAAATATTACAACACCAAGAAGACTTCGACATGATGAAGTCACCTTTCCTGATATGTGGAGAATACCAGATGCGGTACCACCTCCTTCACAAGATACAACAACAATAGAATTTACTTATGTATCAAGAGAAGGTGAAGCCTATATTAGGCCTTTAAGAAGAAGTAGTTCTGTTAGAATAACCGAACTATCTGACTCAACAATAAGAACAGGATTTGAAACAGCTAGAACTTCTTTAGATCCTAGTAGAATACCAACTCCTGTCTCACAAACAATACCTAATGTCAACTTAAGAGGTGTAGACTTTAGACCACAAATACCAAGACCATTGTATGAAATAGATCAAATACAAATACCTAGACCTTTGTATGAGTCAAACCAAATACCCCTACAAATACCTAGAGAAAACATACAAGATACTAGATCAGTAGAATCCCTTGAAGAAACTCAAACCAATCTAGAACAAAGATTTGATAATCAACAATCACCAACAAGACATCAAATAATGATGATTAAAAAGAAAGAATACCAAATTAACAAAGACTTAATTCAAAAAGAATTTATGTCACCAGAACATAGGATAAAAAGAAATTGGTTTTTTACCAATTTTACCGAAGAGCAAAGAAATAATATTCGAATAGAATATTATGAAATGATGAATCAAGTAAAAATGGAAATTCCATTTTTTAAATGGTTAAGTCAATATACATACAATAATCAAATATTCAATCCTTTTAGTGAAAATCATCCAAGAATAAATGTTACCCACAAAGTTTCACAAACTTGGATTCCCACAAATACAAAAGCAACACCTGTAGAATCGGTTCATCCACCACTGACAGAAATAGCAATAAAGGTAGGAAACTATGATGTAGTAGCCTCACCATTTAAAACAATAGGATCAGCAAATATGAATGAATCCATAAATAAAAAAGATATATCAAATATACAAAATCAAAATAATTATACAAATCAAATATTAGTTACAATAGGTCAACAACTCGAAAGGATAGAAAACAAACAAGATACACTTATAAACATAGAAGAAAAGCCTTCTTCGACATACCCTCATTTGAATCTAAGCAATAGACCCATAAATCTGTTTAAAGAAACAATAGAACAAAATAAGAAATCAGAATTAGAAATTAGACCAATATATAAACATGAACCAATATCTAGAAAAAATGCATCAGAATTTAAATTCTCAAATGAAGATTTAATATCTGATTTAACACAAAAAATAGAAAAAATATTTGAAAAGGAAAAATCCTCAAAAATTAATACTATACAAAAGGAAAACCCAACTCCAAATTTTATTGAAAGAATAAAAAAGGTAACACCAACTTATGTAACTACAACAAAAAATTATTACCCAAGACCTACAGTACCAAATCTTCAGTTTGAAGAAAGAAGCGATTATAATCAAAATGTATTTACCGGATCGGGTATTCTAGAATGGAATATTGACGGTATGAGCGAAAATGAAATTATGAATACAGTACAACAAATGTGTATGGCTATATCAGCCTATAGAATAAAAAATATGGATGATTCTAGAATATTAGATATAATTATTTTAGGGTTCACTGGAGCTCTAAAAGGATGGTGGGATAATTTAATAAGAAGTAAAGAAACAATAAAAAATGCAACAAGGCCTGAAACAAATGCAGCAGGACAAATTAATAGAGTCCCTGATTGCTGTGAAACATTACTATATGCCATCGTAGCTCATTTTGTAGGACAACCACAAGAGTATAATGAAAGACAATTATCAATATTACAAAATCTAAGATGTCCAAAATTATCAGACTTTAGGTGGTATAAAGATAATTTTATCCCCTTAGTATGTCAAAGACCTGATGGCTATGCGGCTTATTGGAAAGAAAGATATATTTCTGGACTTCCTAAGCTTTTTGCCGAAAGGATAAAGAAAGTAGTTAAAGAAAAATATGCAAGGCCAGGTCAAACAACAGTCCTATATGATGATTTAACATATGGACAGATAAACAATACAATTATAAGCGAAGGATTAGCCTTCTGTAATGAAGCAAAAATGCAAAATAAATATAATACTGAATTCAGAAAAGGAAAACAAGAATTAGGAGAATTTTGTGATCAATATGGATGTACTTTAAACATCCCATCAAAAGAGAAAAAGAAAAAACACAAAAAATTTAAAAATTTTAAAAAATTTAAGAGATATCCTAAAGATGAAAAACAAGAAAAATATTTTTACAAAAATAAGAGACAAAACCCAAAGAGAAAAATGTATAAAAAATCAAAGAAAAATGTAGTCTGTTACAAATGTGGTAAATCAGGACATTTTGCAAACAAATGTAAAACCATTCAAAAAGTACAAAGTCTTCAAATAGATGAAGAACAGAAGAAAAATTTAATGAAAATACTAATTAATTCTTCCTCCGATGAAGAAGAAATATCTTCTCAAGAAGAAAACGAAGACAATAATTCAACAGATGAACAATATATTGAACAAATCTTAGAATCTGAATCTGATTCAGAATTATCAGAACAAGAGAATACAATATGTCCAAAAGAAATATTTGGACCATGTGAATGTCAAAATTGTCAAAAGAAACTCAACATGATCTCTTCAGAAAAAGCAATTTTTTTTAGTAGAAATAATTGATAAAATACAGGATGAAGACTTAAAGAAACAATATCTAATAAAATTAAAAGATTTATTAGATGAAGATGAGGATATACAAGAACCAAAAGAATTTAGACCAATAACATTGAACCATATTTTAGAAAGATATCAACAAAAAGAAGTAAGACCAACTTCAATACAAGATCTTCAACAAGAAATAAAAATTCTTAAAGAAGAAATTCAAGAACTCAAGTCCAATGATTTAACTCAAGACTTAAGAATCCTTCAACTTGAAACAAACAATAATCAGAATCCAACTTCTTCTAATAAATTAGTAGAATTGCCAAAAGAACCGGATAAAGAAAAATTTCTTAATACAGTACAAAAAACGTTATTCCAAAAATGGTATTGTCAAATGAAATTAGTAGTTAATAAAGAATTTCATAAAAATTTAGTTGTATTAATTGATTCTGGAGCAGATATGAACTGTATTCAAGAAGGATTAATACCTACTAAATATTATGAAAAAACTACTGAAAGCTTTTACAGTGCTAGTAGTCATAAACTTAATGTTAATTACAAATTAACAAATTCGTACATTTGTAATCAAGGAATATGTTTTTACAACGTATTCGTCCTCGTAAAAAATCTAGGAGAACCGGCAATCCTAGGAACACCATTCTTACAACAAATTATGCCCTTTGAAGTAGATCACAATGGAATAATTTCACATGCTGTAGGACGCACCATCATATTTGAATGGCTGCTTCCACCTAAACAAAAAGAAATTAATATGTTACAACAAAATTCCTTAACAATAAATCGAATTAAAAGAAAAAGAAATCAAATTAATTTTTTACAAAAAGACATCCATTACCAAAGAATTGAAGAACATCTTCAAAATTCGAATATACAAAAAAGAATTATAAGCCTTAAAACAAAATTTGAACAAGAAGTATGCTCAAACCATCCAAACGCTTTCTGGAATAGGAAAAAGTATGTAGTCACTTTACCCTATGAACCAGAATTTAAAGAATCACAAATTCCAACCAAAGCTAGACCTATTCAAATGAATGCTGAAATGTTGGAATATTGTAAGAAAGAAATCCAAGATTTATTGGATAAAAAATTAATTAGACAAAGTAAATCACCTTGGAGTTGTTCGGGATTTTATGTTCAAAACCATGCCGAAATAGAGAGAGGAGCCCCTAGGCTAGTAATTAATTACAAACCCCTTAACAAAGCCTTAAGATGGATTAGATATCCCATACCAAATAAAAAAGACTTAATTGGTAGATTATCTAATGCCTCGATATTTTCAAAATTTGATATGAAATCGGGATATTATCAAATTGAAATATCAGAAGAAGACAGATACAAAACAGCTTTTGTTGTACCCTTTGGACATTATGAATGGAACGTAATGCCCTTTGGATTAAAGAATGCTCCCTCAGAGTTTCAACATATCATGAATGATATTTTTAATCCCTATACAAAATTCACTATAGTCTATATTGATGACGTGTTAGTTTTTTCCAATTCAATAGAACAACACTTCCATCATTTAGATGAATTTTTTACAATAATTAAAAACAATGGATTAGTAGTCTCAGCTCCAAAGATGAAACTCTTTCAGACAAAAGTCAGATTTTTAGGATTCGATATTTACAAAGGATCGATAGTCCCTATTAGTCGATCAATAGAATTTGCAAATAAGTTTCCTGATGAAATTAAAGATAAAACTCAATTACAGAGATTCTTAGGATGTCTAAATTATGTCTCAGATTTCATACCAGACCTAAGAATAACCTGTGCAATATTATTTGAAAGACTCAAGAAGAATCCACCCGCTTGGACCCAAGAAATGACTCAAGCAGTGAAAAATCTTAAGTTACAAGTCCAAAACCTACCTTGCTTAGGTATACCAGACTACAAAGCCTTTAAAATAGTAGAAACCGATGCCTCAGAATTGGGCTATGGAGGAATACTAAAACAAAAAAGCCCAGAATCCAATAGCGAACAAATAGTTCGATTCCACTCAGGAGCCTGGAATACTACCCAACAAAAATATAGTACCATCAAAAAAGAATTTACATCCATTGTTTTCTGCATAAACAAATTTCAAGATGATTTGATCAATCAAAAATTTCTTTTAAGGATTGATTGTCAATCTGCAAAAAGAATTTTAGAAAAGGATGTCAAGAATATGGTTTCAAAACAAATTTTTGCACGTTATCAAGCAATTTTATCTTGTTTTGATTTTGACATTACTTTTATCAAAGGAGAAAATAACTCTCTTCCAGATTTCTTGACAAGAGAATTTTTACAGGGAAAATGAGACCCTCAGGAAAAACCCCTCAAAAACCACAGACACCACAAAGTCAAAAGATGCAATCGGCATCATCCAGTAACCCACAAAAGCTACCAGCTTTACCACCAAAGTCCAAAATCCTTACGGTTCAGGACTATATACAACAGTTGCCGACACCAGCAACATTTCCAAAATTACCCACTCAAAAGGATTTAGATCCATCAAAATCCTATGCAAAAACCACAGTACAAAATACCCAAAGCGATTTGGAAATCTTTTCTCCAAACTACGTTACCAAAGAAAAATATCAACTGGTTATCTCTCTGGAACCAGATCAAATCAAAGACTGTGCAGCTGAATCAGCAGCATTAGTTTTTCCTAAAACACAAAGATCAGGACAATGGCACTTCCTGCCTCATTCTTTGAACAAAACCAGAACTTTTTATGAATTGATTTTGGTTCAAACAAAATCCGTCATTATTTCTCACCGACAGGGGGAAGATGGAAACGTCTTTTCTCAATTACAAATTTTAAAAGTACTTTCAAAAGAAGACTGGAATCAGCATCCATTTACAGAAAAGAAATTTACAATACCATTCCAGCCCCCTTCTTTTTCCTATTGGGATTACGTGGATGCTTGGTACAATACTTTATACTATTTGAACCGCCAGCATTCATGGTTTATCCATTTCCACAAAAATTGTCAGAAAACCTTTCCTACCTGGTTTATTGAATGGTTTGAGTTATTCGGACCAATCAAAAAATGTATTCCTATTCCTATACAGGAAGCATTTAATTACTTCAAAAACTCTTCCACCTTTATCCCTGAATTCAAGCCCTTTTTCTTCTATGTATATTTTAAGGTGCCTTGGATCATGTCTTGGGATTATGGTATAGAGACAAAAGCCTCAAATGCAGCCATTAAATATCTAGTCCGCTATATCAGCATTAAATGGTGGGCTAAATATGATCTGAAATTCTGCACTATGGAACATATCAGAACCTGGATACAAAAGAATCCTACTTTTGTACATCAAGAAAAACTCAAGACTCAGGAGAATCAACAATTTCTCACCGAGAAGACAAAGCATATGGCTCAACTAGCCACAATCAAAGATCCTGAAGCCTGGAATCAAAAGCTATCAGAGATCATGTCAAGTTCAGCCTCTCACAAAGGTTCGGTAAAAGGAAAAGATGAATTAATTGAAGAAATAGGGGAAACTGAAGATCCTCTATATCAAAATGAAGATGATTGTTTTGGGATAGATCTTGAAGCTACCCAAGAGCCTGACTTCAGTAATGATTTCTAACAAGACAAAACTCTCCATGCAACTGAAAGCTGCTCCTCTTAGACAGCTCAAAAGGAGAATCCCTTACAAAGTGCTCTACGTGTCAACCAGCAAGAAGCACAGAGTAAAGTTACCCGACAAAAGCAAGACAAAGCATTTACTTTTCTTAAAGTAAAAGCAAATCAAAAGTCAAAAAAGCAGTGCCAGCTCAAAAGCTACAAAGTAAAGTTGCCCGACAAAAGCAAGACACCAGACAAAGCATTTACTTTTCTTAAAGAAAAAGCAAATCAAAAGTCAAAAAAGCAGTGCCAGCGCAGAAGCTGCAATTATGCTTATCAGAAAAGCAATGCCAACACAAAAGCTACAATGATGAAGACACGGATATTTTCGGACTTCATCCTTTGTTAAGTCCGTCACGGACTTAAACCATTGTAAAATCCGCCATGATTTATAAATGGTCGGATTCTTTCCTTTAGTTGGGGTGTTGTTGTTGTGAAAATTCCTCTAGCCCTTTTCTTATCTGAAGAAAAGCATTCTGTATTTGGTTCGACAATATCTGTAAGTTTACAATATCAATATAATTTACAAAAGTTCTTTTGATCTCAAACTTCTATCTACATTTTTATTTGCTTTATTTTTCATTTGCTGTGCCAGTATTGCCATACTGGGCTGGTTTTCTTTTCTTTGCATTTAAAAGTAATTCTTTGCCTTTCTTTTGCATGCACCGATCTTACTAAAACATGGTATCAGAGCCTGTATCTATAGGAGTTACCCTGTAGAAAACCTTGATAATCTAAGTTTACGGTTGAAGCTACGTTGGAACTAGGCGGACCTGGCTGTAAGACCCAAGGGGCAGTGAGACCATTGGATTACCTACTGCCAGTAGTTAAACCTAAACACTTAGAAAGTCAATGTCCATATAGGATAATGGCCAATAGATTGGTTAGGATGCTATCTAGGAGAAGTGATGCGACTTCTTCAAGTAATGCAAGTGAATTAGGAAGACCAATAACCCTAGACAATAGCAATGCAGTAAACATGCATGAAGAAGAAATAATTCATGTAGAAAGAAATTTACAAAATTTTTCAATACCAAGATTTGAAGAATCTCAGGTATATCTTAGGAATACCTTTGATTTTAGTTTTACAAGAGTTGTTAAAACAATAGAAGACGATGTAGGAATCAGTGAAGAATCACAGAGTATACCATTGGTAACACAAGAAATAATTCAAAAATACAAAAGGAACTATAACTACTTAAACGTAGGATTAGTTCAAGTAGCAGCAAAACCTCTTCACAGAATAGGGATAAATACCCCAGTTCTCTTAGCCGTAAGAGATAAAAGAAGAACAAACTTTGATGAATCAATAGTGGCCGCTATGGAAACCAACCTTCATAATGGACCAGCTTACTTTAATTGCTTCCCAAATTATACAATAAGACTTCAAGATTCTGAAACTGAAGGATGTCTAACCTTAGATGTTAGTCAAGCTAACAGACAAGTAAGACATGGGGTTTCAACAGTTAATATTTTGTATAGAATATGTTTTAAGGTAACAAAAACAAATCAAAATATATTTGCTCTTAGGGAATCACCCAGAACTGAAACAATAATATTTGAAGCTAACTCTAGGCAGGCAAATATTACAACACCAAGAAGACTTCGACATGATGAAGTCACCTTTCCTGATATGTGGAGAATACCAGATGCGGTACCACCTCCTTCACAAGATACAACAACAATAGAATTTACTTATGTATCAAGAGAAGGTGAAGCCTATATTAGGCCTTTAAGAAGAAGTAGTTCTGTTAGAATAACCGAACTATCTGACTCAACAATAAGAACAGGATTTGAAACAGCTAGAACTTCTTTAGATCCTAGTAGAATACCAACTCCTGTCTCACAAACAATACCTAATGTCAACTTAAGAGGTGTAGACTTTAGACCACAAATACCAAGACCATTGTATGAAATAGATCAAATACAAATACCTAGACCTTTGTATGAGTCAAACCAAATACCCCTACAAATACCTAGAGAAAACATACAAGATACTAGATCAGTAGAATCCCTTGAAGAAACTCAAACCAATCTAGAACAAAGATTTGATAATCAACAATCACCAACAAGACATCAAATAATGATGATTAAAAAGAAAGAATACCAAATTAACAAAGACTTAATTCAAAAAGAATTTATGTCACCAGAACATAGGATAAAAAGAAATTGGTTTTTTACCAATTTTACCGAAGAGCAAAGAAATAATATTCGAATAGAATATTATGAAATGATGAATCAAGTAAAAATGGAAATTCCATTTTTTAAATGGTTAAGTCAATATACATACAATAATCAAATATTCAATCCTTTTAGTGAAAATCATCCAAGAATAAATGTTACCCACAAAGTTTCACAAACTTGGATTCCCACAAATACAAAAGCAACACCTGTAGAATCGGTTCATCCACCACTGACAGAAATAGCAATAAAGGTAGGAAACTATGATGTAGTAGCCTCACCATTTAAAACAATAGGATCAGCAAATATGAATGAATCCATAAATAAAAAAGATATATCAAATATACAAAATCAAAATAATTATACAAATCAAATATTAGTTACAATAGGTCAACAACTCGAAAGGATAGAAAACAAACAAGATACACTTATAAACATAGAAGAAAAGCCTTCTTCGACATACCCTCATTTGAATCTAAGCAATAGACCCATAAATCTGTTTAAAGAAACAATAGAACAAAATAAGAAATCAGAATTAGAAATTAGACCAATATATAAACATGAACCAATATCTAGAAAAAATGCATCAGAATTTAAATTCTCAAATGAAGATTTAATATCTGATTTAACACAAAAAATAGAAAAAATATTTGAAAAGGAAAAATCCTCAAAAATTAATACTATACAAAAGGAAAACCCAACTCCAAATTTTATTGAAAGAATAAAAAAGGTAACACCAACTTATGTAACTACAACAAAAAATTATTACCCAAGACCTACAGTACCAAATCTTCAGTTTGAAGAAAGAAGCGATTATAATCAAAATGTATTTACCGGATCGGGTATTCTAGAATGGAATATTGACGGTATGAGCGAAAATGAAATTATGAATACAGTACAACAAATGTGTATGGCTATATCAGCCTATAGAATAAAAAATATGGATGATTCTAGAATATTAGATATAATTATTTTAGGGTTCACTGGAGCTCTAAAAGGATGGTGGGATAATTTAATAAGAAGTAAAGAAACAATAAAAAATGCAACAAGGCCTGAAACAAATGCAGCAGGACAAATTAATAGAGTCCCTGATTGCTGTGAAACATTACTATATGCCATCGTAGCTCATTTTGTAGGACAACCACAAGAGTATAATGAAAGACAATTATCAATATTACAAAATCTAAGATGTCCAAAATTATCAGACTTTAGGTGGTATAAAGATAATTTTATCCCCTTAGTATGTCAAAGACCTGATGGCTATGCGGCTTATTGGAAAGAAAGATATATTTCTGGACTTCCTAAGCTTTTTGCCGAAAGGATAAAGAAAGTAGTTAAAGAAAAATATGCAAGGCCAGGTCAAACAACAGTCCTATATGATGATTTAACATATGGACAGATAAACAATACAATTATAAGCGAAGGATTAGCCTTCTGTAATGAAGCAAAAATGCAAAATAAATATAATACTGAATTCAGAAAAGGAAAACAAGAATTAGGAGAATTTTGTGATCAATATGGATGTACTTTAAACATCCCATCAAAAGAGAAAAAGAAAAAACACAAAAAATTTAAAAATTTTAAAAAATTTAAGAGATATCCTAAAGATGAAAAACAAGAAAAATATTTTTACAAAAATAAGAGACAAAACCCAAAGAGAAAAATGTATAAAAAATCA
Organism: Gleditsia sinensis; assembly: GCA_037074535.1. NCBI lineage: Eukaryota > Viridiplantae > Streptophyta > Magnoliopsida > Fabales > Fabaceae > Gleditsia > Gleditsia sinensis. Next base: position 27,002,801 of record CM073471.1, read on the forward strand.
AAGAAAAATGTAGTCTGTTACAAATGTGGTAAATCAGGACATTTTGCAAACAAATGTAAAACCATTCAAAAAGTACAAAGTCTTCAAATAGATGAAGAACAGAAGAAAAATTTAATGAAAATACTAATTAATTCTTCCTCCGATGAAGAAGAAATATCTTCTCAAGAAGAAAACGAAGACAATAATTCAACAGATGAACAATATATTGAACAAATCTTAGAATCTGAATCTGATTCAGAATTATCAGAACAAGAGAATACAATATGTCCAAAAGAAATATTTGGACCATGTGAATGTCAAAATTGTCAAAAGAAACTCAACATGATCTCTTCAGAAAAAGCAATTTTTTTAGTAGAAATAATTGATAAAATACAGGATGAAGACTTAAAGAAACAATATCTAATAAAATTAAAAGATTTATTAGATGAAGATGAGGATATACAAGAACCAAAAGAATTTAGACCAATAACATTGAACCATATTTTAGAAAGATATCAACAAAAAGAAGTAAGACCAACTTCAATACAAGATCTTCAACAAGAAATAAAAATTCTTAAAGAAGAAATTCAAGAACTCAAGTCCAATGATTTAACTCAAGACTTAAGAATCCTTCAACTTGAAACAAACAATAATCAGAATCCAACTTCTTCTAATAAATTAGTAGAATTGCCAAAAGAACCGGATAAAGAAAAATTTCTTAATACAGTACAAAAAACGTTATTCCAAAAATGGTATTGTCAAATGAAATTAGTAGTTAATAAAGAATTTCATAAAAATTTAGTTGTATTAATTGATTCTGGAGCAGATATGAACTGTATTCAAGAAGGATTAATACCTACTAAATATTATGAAAAAACTACTGAAAGCTTTTACAGTGCTAGTAGTCATAAACTTAATGTTAATTACAAATTAACAAATTCGTACATTTGTAATCAAGGAATATGTTTTTACAACGTATTCGTCCTCGTAAAAAATCTAGGAGAACCGGCAATCCTAGGAACACCATTCTTACAACAAATTATGCCCTTTGAAGTAGATCACAATGGAATAATTTCACATGCTGTAGGACGCACCATCATATTTGAATGGCTGCTTCCACCTAAACAAAAAGAAATTAATATGTTACAACAAAATTCCTTAACAATAAATCGAATTAAAAGAAAAAGAAATCAAATTAATTTTTTACAAAAAGACATCCATTACCAAAGAATTGAAGAACATCTTCAAAATTCGAATATACAAAAAAGAATTATAAGCCTTAAAACAAAATTTGAACAAGAAGTATGCTCAAACCATCCAAACGCTTTCTGGAATAGGAAAAAGTATGTAGTCACTTTACCCTATGAACCAGAATTTAAAGAATCACAAATTCCAACCAAAGCTAGACCTATTCAAATGAATGCTGAAATGTTGGAATATTGTAAGAAAGAAATCCAAGATTTATTGGATAAAAAATTAATTAGACAAAGTAAATCACCTTGGAGTTGTTCGGGATTTTATGTTCAAAACCATGCCGAAATAGAGAGAGGAGCCCCTAGGCTAGTAATTAATTACAAACCCCTTAACAAAGCCTTAAGATGGATTAGATATCCCATACCAAATAAAAAAGACTTAATTGGTAGATTATCTAATGCCTCGATATTTTCAAAATTTGATATGAAATCGGGATATTATCAAATTGAAATATCAGAAGAAGACAGATACAAAACAGCTTTTGTTGTACCCTTTGGACATTATGAATGGAACGTAATGCCCTTTGGATTAAAGAATGCTCCCTCAGAGTTTCAACATATCATGAATGATATTTTTAATCCCTATACAAAATTCACTATAGTCTATATTGATGACGTGTTAGTTTTTTCCAATTCAATAGAACAACACTTCCATCATTTAGATGAATTTTTTACAATAATTAAAAACAATGGATTAGTAGTCTCAGCTCCAAAGATGAAACTCTTTCAGACAAAAGTCAGATTTTTAGGATTCGATATTTACAAAGGATCGATAGTCCCTATTAGTCGATCAATAGAATTTGCAAATAAGTTTCCTGATGAAATTAAAGATAAAACTCAATTACAGAGATTCTTAGGATGTCTAAATTATGTCTCAGATTTCATACCAGACCTAAGAATAACCTGTGCAATATTATTTGAAAGACTCAAGAAGAATCCACCCGCTTGGACCCAAGAAATGACTCAAG